>CM047811.1:66048646-66267944 GCA_026214975.1 Gentiana macrophylla
CCAACCATTAACTAATTTCCATTGATAAAGATATGAATCTTTTCAACGCTTTTTTTTTCTTCACCATTGATTTTCTCCAATAATCCAGAGCTTGTAAACCATCCTTATCCATTTAATTTTCCAAAGATAAACTTGGATTTATTTGAATCTTGCATTCAAGCATATAAACCGAGTGTAAGTCCATTGATGTCCAAATCACAACCGACTTCTAGTCTCATTGTGTTTTATAAACACTTCACTGATCGCTTCATCTAACTTTTATTATGAAGTTAGAGTACACCATTTTAACCATAACCAAGTTCCAATCATCACTTCACTTTGGAGCTTAGACCTTGTATTACAAGGTATATGTAATCGCTTTGGTCATCATGCATTTCCCTAAATTCGATTCCATATCCTTGACTTTAAATACTAAGTTTGATCCCTTAGTCTTCATAATCGAGTTTGAACTCCTCATCCTTCAATAATCGAGTTTGAACCTCACCTTCAACCATCAAGAGGTTCCTAAACACTCTACCGACCTGCATACACCCTTATCGATTCAGATAGTCTCATTGATAAAGTCACCGACTAAGTATAGTGCTTGTTTGATCAAACCTATACAAAATCAAACTCTAGTAAACCCATACATTTAATCTAGACATTTTTTTGCCTTTGCTCTATAACAAATAGTCGGCACTCATCATTAAAACTAGAATATGTCAAACAATTTCACCCTTTTAGTGATGTTGCCAATACCTTCTCCTTACAAAGAAAGGAAAAGATAAAACAAAATCGAACAAACTTCATTTTTATCTCATTAAAATCAGACTTGTTGAAAGTTATTACAAACTAGGATCAAGATAAAGATAAAGGCATATGTAAGTGTTCTAATCTAGTTTATATCCTTGTCATGTTCTTTTTTGAAGGTAATCTCTCGATCTCTCGCAGGTCCACCATCCACTCGATTTTCAATTCTTGAGAAGTCAATCCAAGTATGCACCATCTTCCACCATTTCCGTGCTTCACTAAAGTTAACTAAACACCATGCCGCTTAAATCCTCCTCCCATGTAGCATGTCTTGAATTCTTCTACGCAATCTTTGGCTTTTTTGTTCAAGAGATGTTTGTTGTCTACCTCCGTAAGTTCTTCCAAAGATGACCTCATCTACCATTTTGACCTTTTCTAGTCAATTTTATAGATTTTATCCTTGCCTCCCATAATTTAAGTCCACGGAATGAGTTTAAACCTTCCCCGAAATGACATATCCTGGTATGGTCTTCTTCTGCACCATAAGCACTTTGAATTCTTTCAACAGATCATCAAGAAGTTGTACTGCCAAGCAGTGTGCTCTAAATTGATTGATATCACTTCAAATATTTTCTTGTTATAGATCATTGTCGCTTCTTTTTTTCTTCATTGTAAGTCCGTCTCTCCCTTATTGACATCATCAATAAAACGGTCAAGAGTTTTAACACTCTCCTATGTGTTTACCAAATTTCTTAGTTGTCCTCTCATAATTTCAATTTGGCATGAACTCCTCAATGGTTAACCCAACTTTAATTAATTGATCGTTGATCAAGGTAAAACAGATGAATAAAAAGATAGATAAACGAGAACTTTGACCTCTAAGTAATTTATACTTAGTAATCTCGGTATAACCTTTACCTATAGATAACTTGTATCTAAGAACTCCGTATAGAACGCCAGACTCGATTAATCTTGATAAGTTCGGGATCGAATTTCTCACACAAGAACTCTCAACACACTTTAAAAGTGAAATGTATTTGATCTCAAAAATAATCTCATTCCAAGTTACAATAGAGTTTATATTTATAGACAAAAGTAAACTATAAAAGAAGATAAAAGGTCGTGAAAATGGCGCCATTATTGAGCTTTATCCATTTTTAAAGTATCTTCATAATGCCATGTATCTTGAATGTTCCAAATGCAATGTATCTTGATTCATCCAAGCTTGAAATCCCTCCACAAATGGCGCCACCTTCACTTAATTTTCAGCCACTCATTTACAGATTTATATACTAATTAATATTTAAATAAAACACTTATAACATATTAAAATAGCTAATCTTAAAATGGTGTTATTTTTAGATATATAACGAAATGATTTCAATAAATTCCACGTGCATAAATGATGATTTTAACTCGTATTTCTTCAATTATTTGTGACTCTTTATGTGCTATATTAATGTCACATATCAAAACATTCATCGCCTCGGACTTTTTGCTTGAAGTCTTGTTATTGGACCATCGCTATTATTAACGGATCTTGACTGGTATAGATGCCAATGGTGAGTGGTTTTTGTATGACCAAAATCGCACTCATGTGTATCAAGACTTATGGTTGTATTAACATATTCATTATCGGATTCATCCTCTAGGTCGGCCGAATCTTCCTCATTATCGACTGATACATACAAATTTTTACCCACGGCAATAATAGTATGTTTATTACGACATTCAGATTGTTTATGTCCCAAACCTTTACATTTAAAACATTGTATTTGACTTGAAGGTTTGCGTAATTCGATCTTCGGATTTGCCTTTATTAAATTCCCAAGCCTCGGGGCATCCTCGGGACCATCAATATATGGTGAAGGAGGCGAAATGTACGTAATTGTACTTAGAAAACTTACCACCATCTCCTTAGATCAAACTCAGGGTAACGAGCAAGAAGATGACGAATGAGTAGAATACTTAGTAAAGTGAGATTTGTTCTTCAAATGTTGTTCCACAAAGTCACCCGCATGTACCATCGCCTAAAGTCTCACAATCTTTCAATCCCACATCATAAGAAATTTCAGTCGTAAAGCTAGCTTGCAAACCAAGCCATCTTTGCTTCTTCACTCACATCCGTGTCTGCTCAAATCATTGTCAACTCCATCTCTTGATACGCTCATCAACCGACATGTCCCTTGTGTCAAGGTTTGTAATTTTCTCAATTGTTCACAAGTGATACGTAAGCCGAACAAATCGTCGTTGCATTTCACGCTTTAATTCTACCCAAGTAGCAATAGTACATCTCTTTGTCTAATTCTATTCAAGTTAAATTGTTGAAACCATAACGATGCATAGCCCTCAAACTCAAGTTTAGCCAAATTGATCTTCTCCATCTCAAGGTACATATTACAATTAAAAACTGATCAAATTTTTCGTGCTCAGCCTAGAAAAACTGGATCATTCACACTTTAAATTGTGGAATCTTCATCTTGATAATGCGTAGATAACTACCATGATGTTCACGATCCGCACCCGGGCAGCCCAGGCATCAACTAATTCCGCCATTATTAGGCGGATGTGCTCTAGGTAGACCACCTCCATGTGCATCCAAATTAGGATTACCAACCAACAAAGTTTTAAGTGTGGCTATTCAAGCCGTAAGAGCTTCAATATGGTCCTGTTTCGAGATTCTCCTCACGCTGAGCTCGAATAAAAAGGGTTGCAATCAGAGTAACATTCTCATCTTCATTTGCCTTTATAAACCTCACAAAATCACTCAGATTTACACTCCCTCACAAGTAGAGATCGATTGTAGAACAATAAAAACAAGCAAAATCAAAACAAAACTAATACGATGAATCGAGACAAGTATCCAAAAGAGAAAAAATATTATAGATGGAGTAGTAGAATGATAGAAGTTGTAGTGTGAGGGGGGGAGTACCACGGTTTTAGGTGTATTCAGGGCACTATTATCCGGGATGGGCTGAGGATCAAGTTAATTGCAAACTGTTTTGGGTGTGTCGCTATGATATTATCCGGCTAGGCAAAACAAAGGTATATAACAAAGTATTTATGACAGATTTGTAACAGCGACTTACGGAGAGAGGATCAAACGATGCAAAATTCGAAAACTCAAAGAACGTAAAGTTGTAGAACAGAAATTTTCAATAAGGTCACCAGCTTTGAGGAAATATGAAATTTTCTAAGATCCTTAAAAATCGAAACATAGACCGGCCCAAATTTATTTTATTTTTTTGATACTTGGTCGAATGCTTTTTTTTTTTTGTTACTAGGCCAATGCCTTTATTTTTAATATGTAAAACGAAAATGATACTAGAAATACCAACAATCCATAGGCTCGATACTCAACAGCGTGAACCCCAATGGTTAACACGACTTTAATTAATTGGATCGTTGATTGAAGGTAAAATAGATGAATAAAAAGATAGATAAACGAGAACCTTGACTCTCTAAGTAATTTATACTTAGCAATCTCAAGATAACCTTTACCCTTAGATAACTTGTATTTAAGAACTCCGTATAGAACGCCAGACCTCGCTTCGAATCTTGATAAGTTCGGGATCGAATTTTCTACACAAGAACTCTCAACACACTTTAAAAGTGAAATGTATTTGATCTCAAAAATAAT
The DNA here is from genome assembly GCA_026214975.1 of Gentiana macrophylla. Classification (NCBI taxonomy): domain Eukaryota; kingdom Viridiplantae; phylum Streptophyta; class Magnoliopsida; order Gentianales; family Gentianaceae; genus Gentiana; species Gentiana macrophylla. Next base: position 66,053,016 of record CM047811.1, read on the forward strand.
CTCCTTCCAAGTTACAATAGAGTTTATATTTATAGACAAAAGTAAACTATAAAAGAAGATAAAAGGTCTTGCAAATGGTTCCATTATTGAGCTTTATCCATTTTCAAAGTATCTTCATAATGCCATGTATCTTGAATGTTCCAAATGCAATGTATCTTGATTCATCCAAGCTTGAAATCCCTCCACAAATGGCGCCACCTTCACTTAATTTTCAGCCACTCATTTTCAGATTTATATACTCGATTAATATTTAAATAAAACACTTATAACATATTAAAATAGCTAATCTTAAAATGGTTTTATTTTCGATATATAACGAAATGATTTCAATCCATTCCACGCGGCATAAATGATGATTTTAATCGGTATTTCATCAATTGTTTGTGACTCTTCATTTGCCATATTAATGTCGATATCGAAACATTCATGGCCTCTCGGACTCTCTTTGCTTGAAGTCTTGTTATCGGACCATGAGTAATTATTAACGGAACTTGACCGGGTATAGATGCCAATGGTGAAATAATATCATCATGATTCATATCACAGCTCTTGTATCAACCGCAGTAATTCGCCTTCTATTGTTCTGCTCCAAAGCAGTTGATCCTTTCGGGCCGCTTTTTAGATCAAGTGCAAGCAGGTGAGATGTCTCAAGAGACTTAGTTTTCTGTACCAACTTATCAACCTTTTATGCAAGGATGCAATCAAGCTTCAACCATATTTTTATCTCTTTTGTAGCATCTTGCTTGACAGAGGCAACTTGTCTCAAAGAAATCATTAGTGAAAAACTATAGATGAGTAACATTGATGTTATCGCCTCGCTTGTTCTTCCCTTATTTTCCACAAGATTTACTAAATCTTCAAATCTCTGCTCACTCCTAGTCAATCGAAGTTCTTAGTCGTGTAATATCATCTCTATGCCTCTTAACTCATCCAAAATATGTGCCGGTATTGCACCAACATATACCACCGCAATATGTCCAAAGAAATTCTCAAAGAAGTTCTTCAACATGAACATCGCCCGGGTTGTCTCACAACAATAGCTCTTGTCCTATCTCATACATTGGGTTCGTGACCTTCTTCAACAACATTCAAAACTCGGTACTTCCTCAATTATAGGATCTTGTGCTTGTTGAGGCTCTTCTACTACTTCCTCGGCAATCAAATTCTTCATCACTAAAATCATAATCAACAAAAGTTGTTCTTCATATGTTCTTCACAGCCTTGATGTCTATCTTTGCCATCGCAGCTTCTCTTCTCTCAAAGAGCTCTCCAACTCGCATACATGAGGATTCCTCCAATCCCAACAATAAGTCCAACCTTGTCCTAAGACTTTCTCGATCCTCAAGATTTTTAGGACCTTAAGTTCCGACCTATGTTCGGGCTTGTTGTCTCAGACTCTCACAGACTAAACCTCTAATTCCACAACAAAGTTGTCAACAAAAACATTCAAGTTGTCCTTAGAACACCACCAACCCCAAAGAATCTCCTCAAGTAATTCAAAGAGCCTTTAGCCAAGGTTTCATCAAGATTCACACTATCCTCGATATTGAATTGAATCTTCAAAATGACTTCACTAACTCAATCATTTCAAAATGACTTCACCAACTCAATCATCATAGCATCAAGAGTGGCCTTTACCATAGAATCTTCAAGGAGTGTTGTCAGCTGTAAGTTGTTCCTCCAAATCTTGAGTGAATTCAAGAAACAGCTTCTTGATTTTCATTATCACCACTAACCTCAACAGATTTTTACACCATCGCAGACTATTCTCATTGCATTTTTCAAGAGACCCTCGCCCGTAATCCTCGTAGATTTTTTTCTTGCAATCCCACTCGACTCTCTCGATGCATAGGATGATCATCATCTCGACCAAGAAGATGATGAATCATCACTATCTCGTGTAAATTTAGATCTCTCAACATAATGTTTCCTCTCTGCTTTCCCATCTTTCATTATTTCCAGTAGTGTCATTCTAACAAGTTGATGTATCAATTAACCCTATAAGGTTCTCCACTCCAAGATTGTCAAAAGCCATTCTTCAAAACTGCATATAGGTTCTGGCCTGGTTTTTGTCTTTATAAAACCAAACTTCCAAGCAAAATAGTTTTGAATCTTTCCGATGTTAGACCTTCCGTGAGGCTTCTTGACTTCTTCTCCTTCCTTTCATATGGAATTGCAGTGTTTTCAGAGCAGTGTGGATTAGGTTTGTCAACTTGTTGAATTGCAAAAGTCTCAACAAAATGACTCACTATCTTCAATAGATATAAACAAGTCAAGAGGCTCTTTAATGTAAATTTGTGCCTACTACTTCCATCCTGCTCTATACTTTCTTCCCCAATTACATGCTCTTTAGTAGGGTTTTCAACAGATTTTCCTTCCCCCGAGTTGTTGCAATCTCGTAAGGTCTTCAACAGTGTTCATTAACCTCCACAAATGGGTCCAGATTAATCAATTTTCTATGGTTCTTCAACTTGTTGATCAAAAGAAACTTCAGAGCTCTCTACAAGAGTTCTCTACAAGTTCTGCGTTGTCTCAACAACATTTTCTTCTTCTGTTGTTTTTTTGTTCTTCCAACCCTTAAGTCTTTTCCTTTTCCATGTCATTTCTTTCTCATAACTTGCTTTTTCTCTTAGCAAAGTTGTTCTGAAACTCAAAAAGTTCTTCTTCTAACCGCTTTTGCTAGTCGCTTTTCTTCCTTGAATCTTCTAACTGCTCTGGCCAAAATTTTTGCAGGAGTCTTTTCTTAGCAGTGTTCAAAGATCGGTTTGAACCTCTCAGACTCAACAAAGGTCTACCGATTGTCTAGTCCTCTTAAGTCTTAACATATCGTTGATCTTTCCGGTTTCAACACCCTTTCTTTCTCTATAGTCTTCTTTGGTGCAAAGAAAGTTGCACATCCTCTATAGTTTTAGTTCTCTCTGCCTCGCCACCATCATCACAACTTCTTGAACCTCTTCATCATCATCAAGCCCTAAATAGAGTTGTAAGCTCTAGCTTGTATCAACATGAGAAATCTACAAATGATTCAAGCAGGCCTCAACCATTAACCCCAAAGGATTTGTCTTAATAAAGAAACCAGAGCCCTTACAAACAAAGAGATTTATTCTATTTGAGCCTCATTCTTATTGTTTCTCTTCATCCGACATAATCTTATTCATGTATTGAATAAAGAAACCAAAGCCCAATCAAACTTTATGCTCCTTGATATGATTAGCATCGATCTATTTTGGGTCCGGATAAAGTATCCAAGCTTCCAACAAACCCCAAAACATTCTTAATAATGATTTCACTCAAGAGGTTGTACTCATAACCAATATTCTTGACATTGATGTTCAACGCCATCTGTGCATTAGATTAGTTTTGATCGATTCCACAAAAGGTAGCCTTTGATAACACCATAAATTCTCGATTAGTAGGGCTCCATTCCCTGGACTAAATCCAAAGACCTCTCAAAAGTCTCAAGTACTTTATCTCTTGGCCATTTACAGCTTGTTGTAAATGCCTCAACACCATCTCTAATCACCATATTCTCCGTAAATACAAACATTGTGATAGGAAATCTTTTCCAACTGATATTCAAAGACATTTTCCAAATTCTTCAAACCGCCTGATTCTTCTACCAAGATTTATTGCCAATTCAGAGAGTTTGTATCGTTGATATAGCCTCTCACACTTTGACTGGTGCCTAGATGAACATCTTTGTCTCCCATTGTTACGATTTGGGAAAGATAAAGAAGAAAATGATGTAGAAATCGTGTTCACACTTGTATATTTTTAGAGTAAACGATTGAGTTTGCATATACACTGTGTGTATATGTCTCAGGTATATATAGAAAAGTAGGGTGAGAATCTTCAGAAAATATAGTGCACATAATGTGAGCATTAACCACGATTTAATTTGGAATAAATGTGATGTCGCCACGTGTCCCACTAATCGATCCCATTAATTGTAGTAACTGCTGGATAATATAACGGCCGTGATAAATGATAAGAATAATATCCAATTACTCCAATGTTGACTTTCATTAAAGTCCCACTTTTATCTCAGAATCCATTCATTCAATGGGATTGATCTTTAGTAGACTTAAGCTTCAAAGCAGGTCCCTTGGAAAATACTTTGTCGGTCTTTCGCTGGTTCAAAGAACTCACACCAAAATGCACTACACATCTTTGTACAACATAGTTTTGTCCAACTGATAATACAAGATGAAGTTTAATACCAATGACTGATCTGCCAAGTGAGCTCACCCAACAGGAAAAGACCAACCCTTGGCAACTTCATTTGCTCAATTGTCCAAACTATAAGAGCACTTAGGAATCGTTGATACCAATGACTAATCTACCAAGTGAGCACACCCAAAGCAGGAAAAGACTAGTCCTCTTGGTGAATTCCAAGATCACGACTAATAAAAATTCAAATAACTTTGATGATGCCAAGTTCGCTTCTTAACTTAGCAAATCTTTCACTATCCAAAGGTTTTGTAAAGATGTCATCAATATGATCTTCAAGAAGGATATATAGAGAACCACCACATCCTTCTTTTCAACATGATCTCTTATAAAATGATTTCTTACATCAATGTGCTTGGTTCTTGAGTGCAAAATAAGATTTTCTCGTGATTGCAATTGCACTTGTGTTATCACACATTATGGGAATTTTTCGCTCTTCAATCCTATAATCCCTTAATTGTCAGTTGCCTTAACTAAAGTACTTGTGCACAAGCAGCCTTCTAGCAAAGAATGTATTCACTTTCAAGAGAGTGGAAGTTGATATTGAATTCTATTTCTTGCTAAACCAGAAACAAGTTTATTTCCCATCAACTCGACAAGTCCCTCGTGGTGCTTTTTCTATCAATCTTGCACCCAAAGATAATCGTAACCGAGTAGGATATAACCTTGAAACTTCCATCTTTTGAATACCAAATCCCTACTCCCAAAGTCTCTTTAAGATACTTGAGAATCCTTTTACCGCAGCCTAAGTGACTTTCCTTAGGTTTTGATTGAAATCTTGCACACACTCTATCGTAAAGGATATATCAGTCCGCTGGCTATAAGGTACATCGATCGCCTATCATCCTTTGATATAAAGTTTGATCAACATCTTTGCCATTTTTGTCTTCATCTAATTTGATACTTGTGCTCATAGGAGTTGAAACTTTGGTGCTAGTTTCCATACCAAACTTCTTCAAGAAATTTCATTGGTGTACTTTGTTTGATGAACGAAGATTCCATCTTGCATTTGCTTGGCTTGTAATCCCAAGAAATAGTTCATTTCACCCATCATGCTCATTTGAAACTTGATTTTCATAAGATTTGCAAACTTCTCACATAGTACTTCATTTTCGTAACAAAAATTATGTCATCCACGTAAACTGCACTTAAGTAGGTAATCGCCACCTTTATTGATTCTCAAAAGAGTCTTGTGAATGGTTCCTTTGGTAAAACCATTATTCACCAAGAATTGAGATAAAGTCTCATACCAAGCTCTTAATGCTTGCTTTAGTCCATAAAGTGCTTGTTGAGTCTCAGACACTTTATCTTCTTGATCTTTAACTTCAAATCCGTGAGGTTGTCAACATAAAGCTCTTCTTCTAGAATGCGATTCAAAATGCACTTTTGACATCCATCCGATATACTTTGAAGTTTTTATATGCAAGATATGCCAAAAATAATCTTATAGCTTCCAATGTTGCAATCTGGGCATATGTCTCATCAAAATCTATTCCTTCGCTGGGAATAGACTTTTGCCACTAGTCCGCCTTGTTTCTAACAATGGTTCCAGATTCGCCCAATTTGTTTCTCAGATACCCATTTAGTACCAATCACATTTGCATGATCAGCCTTCCACTAGTGTCCTAACTTGTTTTCTTTCAAATTCATTCAATTCTTCTTGCATAGAAATTAACCAACTGATCGTAAATTGCTTCTTCAACAACTATAGGTTTTATTTGAGATAGAAAATGTTTAACATTGCTTCTAATTGTCTTCTAGTCCTTACACCTTGATGTACATTCCCAATTACTTGTTCAAAGAAGGTGATCCTTCAACCATTGTAAATCTTGATTTGCTTGATTTAAAAGAACCTCTTCTTCAAAGAGGTCTCATTGTTGATTCAAGAGGGATTAGTAGATCCTTGAATCAGACCGTTGTTGCATCAAGAGTGTTACAAGCAGGTTCTTCAACAGGGGCTTCTTCAACTCCAAAGTCGTAGACCTTTAAATCACTTATCTTCTTTAACATCAACACATTCTCGATTAGTGACTTCGTGATTCATAGCAGTTCAAAGTTCATCATCTTCCATTCCAGCTGAACTTAGGTTCATAAAACAACATGTATTGATTCTTCATGTTTCAATGTCCTTTGTTCAAGACTTCAATGCCTTGTTGATCAAGAATATCCCAAAAAGATTCCTTCATCTCGATTTTTGCTGAAAGTCTTCAGCTGCTCCTTATGATTTAAGATGAAACATTTACTTCCAAATGGATGGAAATATGAAATATTTGTCTTTCTTTCATTCCATATCTCATAAGGTGTCTTCACTGCTTTTGTTCATCGAGGTTCTATTCTCAGGTGCAAGATGTCGTATTGATTGCTTCAAATTTCAATATCTTTCAGTAGCAATGCTTCACATATCATAGTCATCCCCGCTCCTTCAAACTCATATTTCTTCTCTCAAAGAACTCCCATTTTGCTAAGGTGTTCCAAAGAGCCTTCTAATTGATGCAAAGACACCATTTTGTTCACAATATTCTCTAATGACTTTGTTTAGAACTCGGCACTTTGTCCGATCCGATCTTCACTATTGTCAAACATTTCTCATTTTGCAATCTCTTCAAAAGTTCGTGCATCTTTTGAAGTGTTTCACTTTTCTTATTCATGAAAATTACCCAAGTGTACCTTGAATAATCATCCACAACTACTAGAGTGTACTTCTTTCCTGCTACACTTGTTGGTATAATCGGTCCAAATAAATCCATATGCATTAGTTCCAACACTCTCTTTGTTGATTGTTTGGTCTTTGACTTGAAGCTTGACTTTGTCTATTTACCTTGCCGATGTGCATCACATATTCCATCTCTCTTGAATGTGATTTCGTGTAAACCAATCACCAACTTCTTTTTCACCAACTCATTGATATCTTCAAAATTTAGATGATTCAACTTCTTGTGCCATAACCAATTGAGTTCGACTTTGTATGCACAATAAGACATGTTTCAAAACAAACAAGAGACCAATCCACCACATACATGCTTTGTTGTATGCGCCCAAATAACACAACTTGTTCTCCCATTGCACTCATGACAAAGTAGTAGCCTTTGTCAAAAGTTACTTTGTAACCCATGTCACGTAATTGTTCAAAGGCTCAAAGAGTTGTAATCCAAACCTTCAACATATGCAACATTTTTTATTGTCAATCCATTCCATATCCTCTTGTACATCCTGGTGTGTCCTTGTTTCCAAAATTGACTTTGACCATCCTTTGCCACAAAATTTGTCAAACAAGGCTTACTTCTTGTCATATGTCCGAATAAACCATCACAAAGTACTGCACACCCTACAAAACAAACTTAATATGTTTTAGGTACCCAAACCTATTTGGGTCCATAGTGGTCAATGGTAAGCGCTACTTTTGGAAAATTTCTATATGGTCTTCTTTGGAAAGTGTTGCACTTTTGTTCATATATGTATCCTACATTTCCGTAAAATCTAACATTTGGCTGTGTAGATTCACATATGGTTTCTCGCCCTTTGGTACAAAGTGTCAAGCTTGAAGTGATTTTTGTTGTTAAAAGAACTAGCATAACCATAAGATTGCTGTCTGTTAGGAACAACCCTATATTGTGGTCTCTGCTGAGGTCTGTGGTGATACCTATGTTGAGTCCTCGGCAAATTCCACTGCTGAGGTCTTACCCTAGCATTATGGTTAAATCTGTTGTTTCTAACAGCAGGGGCGGGAATATTCCAATCTTCATCAACAGGAATAATCGCTTTCCTCCTAAGATAAGTATCCTTGAATGATTAACATTTTTGGGTTTAGCATTCTTATCTTTGGAATATTTCTGATTTTTTCCTTTTGTGGTCCAAACAGACTTTGCAATGTGTCTTCTATCATTAGGTCTGTAAGGTCCAAGAGAGTCATACCCTTGGATGTACCTCTTTTGTTAGGTACTATCGCCCTTTGACTTCTCGATTTTGCTTCTTTGCAAGATTCTCAAGAGGTTTTATCGCCTTTAGCAACCTTTTGAGGTGTTGGATTTTGTGTAGGTACAAACTTAGGACCAATTCTAGTACTAGTTCAAGAGTCTTACTAGATCCAACCTTAGAAGATTGTTGAGCTTCAAATCCAAGGCATGTTCTATCACTATAAGGATTTCCATATTTGAATGCAATGGTGGAACTGGATTGTGCTACAGATTCAAAAAGAGCTACATGCAGTGCAAAGCAGATTTAGATTGATTCTCGGCCCATAATCCTTTCCTTAGCTTTGAGAATTTTAATTCAAAGATTTGACCTTGAATTTCTCGATTGAAGTAGCTCTCTTTAGCCTTCACAATCTCATAACCAGATTCTATTTTCCTCGCTTGATTAAAAAGAGGCATCTAGTGGGTTCTTCATAGTCAAATGTTTTTGGATTTGAACCACAAGTAGATTCACAATGACTTTCAAAGAAGAGTATTTACAGATACGTAACTATATACCTCCTCGCGCCATCCATATTGGCCATCAAAGCATAATCATCCATATGTGCAAGAAGTGTGATCATCGATTCATTTTCTTTTCTCGATTCCACTTTATAGCCGATTCATCATCAAAGAACCAAAGCTTTTTGCCGATCTTCTCTCACGACTCTTGTTCTTCAAGAGGTCCGACAAACCAGTCTAAAATGTCCAGGTTTCTTGTAGTTAAAGAACAAGTAGTCGATCCTTCTTTGTTTTAATTCAAGACATTCAGTTTGAAATGTCCCGGTTTCTTGCAAAGTTGAAAGCACAAAAGGTCATGATCCTTCTTGGATTCTTCCTTTTCTCACTTGTCTTTTTTGTTGAAATTCCTTGAAGATCATCTTCCAGATTTCATAATGTTGATCTTCTTACTCAAACAGGCTATTTAATCTTGCATCTCATCCTACACATCATCTTGAACACTTGATGATTCTTCTTTATGTGCAATAGCCAATGTAGTAGTCTTTATTGTTTCTTTTTCAAAGACTTGGAACAAGATCCTTGTCGAATTCATATGCTTTGAGATCTCAAAACAATTTGAAGGTGTCTTCTTCATGTAGTCTCCTGGATTCTTCCATAGCAAGAACCTTCATTTCCCAAACTTCTTTCGCAGTAAAGCTTTAAGAATTCTCGTGTTGATTGATGGGAGTCAACTTTATCAGATTTTGGGGTGCGCTTTAACCCCGCTTATCACCTTATTGGCATGTTTTGGGTAGATATAGACCGTGTCGAGAGTAATATCGTGAATTATATGCACGGGAGTTAAATGTTATATCGATAGTAAATTCGCTTTTTAGCGATATTTCACTCTTTTCCGAGTGCTTTTGTCTTATGGAATTATGCGTGGTGTTTGTTTGTCTATGTTATTGCAGGACTTAGGTGACTCGAGGATCCGGAAGGCGATGTTTTGACTATGAGACGGATCGTGGGCCCAAATGTAGCATAAAAATGAAGAAAAGCCAAGTTTGGGATGAGGACAAGCCGACGGGCGCTTGATATGCTCGACGGGCGCCTCGAGGGAAGGCCACATCGACGGGCGCTTGCTCATTCCGCACGGGCATCCTCAAGATTGACACTCATTCGTAAAGTTATGTTTTTGGCTGGACGGGCGCCCAAAAGACCCCTGACGGGCGTTTGGGTAGGCTCACCGATTCACGGTTCATTTAACATCGACGGACGCCCAAGTTTACAGACATGCCGCCCAGGGTCGAAAAGCCTCAAGTCATAAGTTACCAGACGGGCGTCCAGAGGAATGCGAACGCCTGTCCAATGAAGACAAAGCCCTAATATCTTCTTATTTTCCAGGCGGACGGGCGTCTGACCTGGACCAGACGGGCGTCCGGGACCGACAGCAGCAGATTTCGACCTAATCTATAAATACGCAGCTCATTCAGCCCCTACTCATGTTTTTGCAGACTTCAGACTTTTCTTAGGTGATTTTAGCATAGATTAAACACCCTTTGATCCCTTGATTCCCTAGATAATTTCCTTTGATTCTAAACACTTTTTATAGCTTAGTTTTACGTTTCAAGTTCCAAAGATTGTTCTTTTGGTGGATTATTTCGCCACACTTTTTCAGATCGATTTCTCCTCGCTTTATGGTAATGAATACTTTCTTTATTATTTCTAGCATGATTTCAATTTTTATTTTGTTTTTAGCATAATTATGAGTAGCTAAATTCATGTATAGTCGAATTATGTGAAATGAGCTTAAAACCCTAAGGGGATGAGATAGGAGTTGTGTAAAGGCGTAATATTATTGTTTAAACGATTAATCCACGCCCTAAAACTTATTTTAACGCCTTTGAATTAGATTGATCACCTAGTTCATCGTCACACACATCGAACTTATGATGTATTTTTATGTGAGACGGGATAAGGGTTTTAGGATCGCTATGTAGATTCGCCTAGTTGTTAGGTCCGCTTTCAATACAGAGGTTTGTCATCGTTGTTCGAGTTTAATTTCAGAGCTTAATCATGTTAGGCTAATCGGTTTTCTAAAGGGAGAATTAATTAACTTCACATAGGTGGTTAGATCGAGTTGTTCGCCTAATCGCTAGAATTAGAGTTGGCACCCGTGGATGTCGTTAATCTACATTGGATAGGTAGGTCGGTTAAGACACGCCCCGTTAAGTCCTTCCTGTGGGTAAAAGTAGCTCGTGGGATCATAGTTCGACTATACCCTTTAATACCTAAGTAAACTCATTAGTATAATCTTTACGCTTGCATTAGTATAATATCTCTACCACTATTTTGACTCGAACTAAGTTCTAAGTCGACTTTGGTACTTGAACATTACTCCCTATGGATTCGACCTGACAACACTATACTACCATTGACCCGATACTCGTCACCAAAGTTAGCGGTTAGTTATTTTGCTATCAAGAATTTTGGCACCGCTGCCGGGATTAACGCTTAATATCTTGTAAGTTGACCCAAAGCTTGGGCTTAGTCGCTTTTATTTTGTTTTCTTGTTGTTTCTTGTTTGTCGCTGAATGACCAAGCTCCAAAACCACCATCAAGCCCTTGAAGAAATTGAAGCTTTTGCACGCCATAGAAATAGTCAACGCCGAGGAGAACCTCGATTGCCAACCAACCCTTTGTTTCGAGGAAGAAGGGTAGTAGAAAATTTATTTTCGTAATCCTCGAGGGAATGGAAGATTCACCGAATCATAGAGATGGCAAAGAGCCCCTAATCGAGCACAATGCACCGGGCAAGACATCCAACCTCGTAGATACAACTTACAATTGACCCCAATCCGTGATCGATAGAACAATTGGAGAATGATGGGTTGAGACTCAAAGAAACGATCGACCTCAATACACTCAGAGAACCGGAATTGGGAGTAACCGAGGTGGATGGGCTTTGGACAGCTTGGGAACCGTGATAGACACTTTGGGGTAATAGAACAGGAACACTGAGCGCATTTCAAGAAAGCCGCCGCTGTAACAATGTAACACTCTAGCTTCGGGCAAGATGACCACCCATACCGAAAAGAGTACTACAAATGCTAAGGGAACAGAGAATCAACAGGGTTCCAAAACCAGATCCTCAAGAACCCCTCGTGGCTAGCTTTATCACCGCAACAACAAAGAGAATTATCACTCGATGGCTCAAGCAGGCAGAGACCGAGAGTCCGTCGAGACTATGTTACCACCCCACAAAAGGTTATAGGGCACAATCCAACCAGAGTGCCCCCAATTAATGCAAACAACATGGACATCAAGCAAAATATTCTCAACATGTTGGGGAACATGCTCTATTCCACGGAAATCAACCGAGAACCCAAACAAATTTTCTAGATCATTTTCTTCAAATTTGTGGGACGATGAGATATATGGGGTTAGTGACGAGGCAATAAAGTTGATAGTTTTCCCATTTGCACCGAGAGGAGTCGCTAAAGATTGGTATGATTCATTACCCAACGATTCACTACATACTTGGGCAGATGTAACGCGAGTGTTTCAAGAAGTATTTTCTCCGCAAAGATTCTCGATCTCAAGGAAGAAATCTTCGCTTGACGGTCTCGAGGGAGAGACCTTAAAAGAGACTTATGAGAGATTCAGTGGGCTCATCAAGAGATGCCCTCCACACGGTTTTCTATGGTGGAACAGTTATTATATTATTCAGGCCTTAGAGCCAATGAACCGTAATAAGCCGAATGCCGCCATGGCATGGAGATATCATGAATGGGCCGCGTAACAAGCTATGAGACAGATTGAGAATGCGGAAGATGGAGAAGAACAATGGGGGTCGAGCAGTAAGAAGAAGAAAGCCCCATGGAAAGTGTGAATTTGCTAAAAGAGGAACTCGACGAGAATCGCCATGCACGCACAAAATGCAAGAAATGGTATTAAATATGGACCGAATGGAATTAGAATGGAAAAAGGCACAAAGAATGCCAACTTTGTGGAGGTGGACATTTTGCCATGGAATGTGCATCATCGAAAAACCCACTTATCCCCAACAGCTGACACCTACTCCAAGATAACAACAACCTGAAACCGTAATGACCAACAAATAATGGATATCTATGCAATGGGGCGTATGAATATGAATCGCCAAGAGTTTGGCCAAAGAATAGTGGAATCGTAACTTTGATAACCAACAGGCCATAGCTCGAGTATGGCATGGAAGAGCAAGCAGCAAGACAATGTGAGCTATATTGACAAGGTAACGGGGTAATCGAATCGTAACCAACACGGGCGTAATTGGAATCAAACAATAACAATCATAACCAAGGGCTCGTGCATAACCAAAGCCCAAATAACCAATCTTGGAATCGTAACTCCCTAATCGTAATGCCTATCAAAATACCGATCAAGGCATGTATCGTAACAATCGCAACAGGCCACCAACAAGCAGTAATAATCGTAATCGGGCCGTAATAATCTGGCGACGTAATCGTAATCATTGGGGCGAGTCAAGGCCGAATCGTAAATCGGCAAGCAGGTAATCAAAGAAGCAAATCACCACTCGTAAATGCACTCGCACATATCAAGATCCGAATGCTCATCTTCACCGTAACAATCGTAACACTCAACAATTGAACACCCCGTGCTCAAGACGTCCACGAGATAATCCCCGAAAGATTGGATAGATCAGATCTCGAATTGAATAAAATGTCGCTGAGCAAAAGTGGCCACTCACTCCGCCATTCGAATTTGGAAACCCAAGTTGGGCAAATCACAAACACATCGAAAAAGAATTTGAGTGATGCCGAGCGTAACCCGAGACAAGTGAATGCAATATTCACGTAAGTGGTAGAGAATTTGGAGTGGACCAAACAAAGAGAGGGTCAAGCAGAGAAATATTTGGATGAAATGGATGAAACTAAGGCAAGAGAGAGAGAGATAATGGAAATTGAGTTGGAAGCTATGAGAAGAGAGTTAGTCATTGCCAAGAGAGATCTCGCGATTTCTAGGAAAGAGAGGGCACTAAGCCGAGAGAGAGCAAGCACTTCAATCCAAGAGAGTCAAGAAAAGGAGAAGCAAGATTTCATAGTTTTGGATATAAAAGAGGAGGAACCGAGCAAGCCAGCAACAAGACAAGAAGCTACATCTGGGCCTCCAAGGCCAAAAGCTCGAGGTAAACATGAATTTATGCCCCCTTCCCCTACTGATTTTGATGAGAATACGCTGCCTTACCCACCTAAAGGCCCTAAGAAGCCGCTTCATCGAAAATCAAGATAGGTTCCTTGACATTCTTAGGAAGGCAGAGATCAATGTCCCCTATTAGAGGCAGCTTGCTAGTGTGCCCGAGTATTTTAAGTGTTTGAAAGGGATGTTGGCCAGTAGAGAGAAAATGGGTAAGGTAGTTAAGATGAGGGAGGAGTGTTCAACAGTTTATGACAGTAAAATTCCCCCTAAGATGAGAGATAGATGAGGTTTCACCATTCCTATCACCATAGGCACATCAGAATTGAAAATGTTTTATGTGATTTAGAGCTTCTATGAGCTTGATGCCTAAGGCTTTATATGAAAAAATTAGGTTAGGTGATTTAGAGCCTCACGGAATGACCCTACAAATGGCCGATAGGTCGGTGAGGAAACCGCTGGGGGTAGTCAAGATGTTCTAGTTCAGTAGGCAAGTTAGTGTTCCTCGAGATTTTGTGATTCTTGACATGAATATGGACTCTAGGACCTCTCGTCTCCGTTAGTCGCCCTTTTGACCACTAGTGATGCCTCAGATTGGAGATATTTCGCTTGGAGTCGGGAAGTAGAGAGAGCGCTTAAATGTCTACAAGGATAGAGGTAAGCCGCTCACTAGTTCGAATCTTTTGATGTTTGCACTAGGTATATCATTGGGCATGCTCACACTTATGAATACCGAATTTGGTTGACATGCTATGTGCTTATTTGGTATGTTATTTGAGGTTGTTTTGAGTTGCGTCGCTTGAGCGCCATCCGGTCGAGCCCACGACATAAAACAAAGGCGCCGTGGGAGGCAACCCACCACTATCTCGAAGTTTTTATGAGGTTTGATAATAAATTGTGTTGAAACGAAGGTTACAATCAAAAGCGGATCAAAATTATGTGCTTTACCCGCTGGGTCGGGCCATCCATCTATAGCAATCCATCGTGTGCTTTACACTTGCATATCGAATTTTCTCGACGTGACAGGTCGCGTTTTCTTGTTATTCCTCTTCCCTACCATATTTTGGCACGAGGACCATGTCCCGTGCATTCTTTGTTGTGGTTGTTTTTGTTTGGTATAGGATTCGGGCCGTGTTTTCTCACGGTCGTTATGGATTCGATAGCGCTTTTCAAGGGTCTAAAGCTAAGTCTCTTTTCTATCTCATTCACACATCGAGGACAGTGTTTCATTCAAGCTGGGGTGGATACGACTTAGCTTTATTGTTTCGATTTATAAATATGCCATTAATTGTGATATGCTTAGTTAATGTCCGTTTTGAGTCGGGCTTCGTGGCTTAAAATTTTAAAACTTTTCATGATTTGACACCGCGTTATATGCATGTTTCTCAAGATGGATTTGGTAGATGTCTTAGTAAATGAGTAATGTATGCCGGGCGATTTTATTTTGTCATGATACGAACCCTTTTTTACTGCACGTAGACCTTGGTTGTACTTAGTCTGATTGCTATACACACTCATACCACTAGTTTCGAGGCGAAATAGAGAGGTTGACCCAGCCGGATACGGATGAGAGTTATGGCGCTCGCTGACTTAGCCAGAGCCAAATAAGCCAAAATCCCAACATTTTTCCCTCGTAACCCCTCTAAGCCTTGATAGGATGGTCTGACCACCGTCCGAAATGAGCCATTTACTTACTTAGCCTGCATTACCCTAACCCTAAGCTTTATTATTGGTCATGTTTTTTGATCACCCTACGAGTGGACTTAGTCGAAGCTAGTAGACACACTTGTCAAGCAAGTGTGGGGTGTGGAGTTGGTGCGTGCTTCGAGAGGAGTTAGTGAGTGCGAGCTAGTATATGAAGGGAGGAGCTCGAGGAGTATATTGTGAGGCTTGTGGTTCAAAAAAAAAAAAGAGAAGAAAAAATGAAAAGCAATGAAAAAGAATGAAAAAAAAAGAGAGAAGAAGTTTGAATAAAGTTGAAAAAAGAAGGAGTCAAATAAGAGTATGATGTTAAGGTTGTGGTTGTTTATAAATGAGTACAGTAAAGAATTGAAAGAATTTTGGTGTGGTTTGGTGTAGTTTCAAAGCGAGAATACATGAAATGATTAGTTCACTGTTTTCTCTCTTTCTCCACCCCAAAATTTCCTTTCGATTAACCCCGTCCCGAGCTTGACATTATAACCCTTCAAGTCCTACTTGACCATATTTAGCCTTGTTGCCTCGATTAGTGGAGATTCTAGCCCGGTATGAGTGTGTGTAGTCATTTGGTCGGTATTCAAAGCCGGTGATCATTTTGAGTGTAGCCTCGGTTTATATCACACACACTTCGCTTTTGTGGTAAGATAGAGTCAAGTGGTGTAACGCTCATTGTCTACTTTACTTTTGCCTTGATGTCGTGAGCGCTATGCATGTGTCGTAAAGTTGATCCCATTGTCTCGCTTTAGAGCGCCTAACTTACTCGAGGACGAGCAAAGGCTAAGTGTGGGGTGGTTGATGGAGTCAACTTTATCAGATTTTTGGGGTGCGCTTTAACCCCGCTTATCACCTTATTGGCATGTTTTGGGTAGATATAGACCGTGTCGAGAGTAATATCGGAATTATATACACGGGAGTTAAACTGCCATATCGATAGTAAACTCCGCCTTTTTAGCAATATTTCACTCTTTTCCGAGCGCTTTTGTCTTCATGGAATTATGCGTGGTGTTTGTTTGTCTATGTTATTGCAGACTTAGGTGACTCGAGGACCCGAAGGCGATGTTTTGACTATGAGACGGATCGTGGCCCAAATGTAGCATAAAAATGAAGAAAAGCCAAGTTTGGGATGAGGAGCAAGCCGACGGGCGCTTGATATGCCTCGACGGGCGCCTGAGGGAAGGCCACATCGACGGGCGCTTGCTCATTCCGCACGGGCGCCCTCAAAGATTGACACTCATTCGAAAGTTATGTTTTTGGCTGGACGGGCCCAAAAGACCCCTGCACGGGCGCTTGGGTAGGCTCACCGATTCACGGCTCATTTAACATCGACGGACGCCCAAGTTTACGCACAAGCGCCCAGGGTCGAAAAGCCTCAAGTCATAAGTTACCGTGACAGCGCCCAGAGGAATGCGAACGTCGTCCAATGAAGACAAAGCCCTAATATCTTCTTATTTTCCAGCGGACGGGTGTCGACTCGACCAGACGGGCGTCCGGGACCGACAAGCAGCAGATTTCACCTAATCTATAAATACGCAGCTCATTCAGCCCCTACTCATGTTTTTGCATTTTGACTTTTCTTAGGTGATTTTAGCATAGATTAAACACCCTTTGATCCCTTGATTCCCTAGATAATTTCCTTTGATTCTAAACACTTTTTATAGCTTAGTTTTACGTTTCAAGTTCCAAAGATTGTTCTTTTGGTGGATTATTTCACACACTTTTTCAGATCGATTTCTCTCGCTTTTATGGTAATGAATACTTACTCTTTTATTATTTCTAGCATGATTTCAATTTTATTTTGTTTATTAGCATAATTATGAGTAGCTAAATTCATGTGTAGTCGAATTATGTGAAATGAGCTAAAACCCCAAGGGGATGAGATAGGAGTTGTGTAGGCGTAATATTATTGTTTAAATGATTAATCCACGCCCTAAAACTTATTTTAACGCTCTTTGAATTAGATTGATCACCTCGTTCATCGTCACACACATCGAACTTATAGATGTATTTTGCAAAGTGAGATGTGGGATAAGGGGTTTTAGGATCGCTATGTAGATTCGCCTAGTTGTTAGGTCCGCTTTCCAATACAGAGGTTTGTCATCGTTGTTCGAGCTTCAGAGCTTAAGCATGTTAGGTTAATCGGTTTTCT
This sequence comes from Gentiana macrophylla, assembly GCA_026214975.1. NCBI lineage: Eukaryota > Viridiplantae > Streptophyta > Magnoliopsida > Gentianales > Gentianaceae > Gentiana > Gentiana macrophylla. Next base: position 66,070,677 of record CM047811.1, read on the forward strand.
AAAGGAGAATTAATTAACTTCACATAGGGTGGTTAGATCGAGTTGTTCACCTAATCGCTAGAATTAGGAGTTGGCACCCATGGATGTCGTTAAACTACATTGGATAGGTAGGTCGGTTAAGACACGCCCCTGTTAAGTCTTTCTCAGGGTAAAAGTAGCTCATGGGATCATAGTTCGATTATACCCTTTAATACCTAGTAAATAAACTCATTAGTATAATCTTTACTTTTGCATTAGTATAATATCTCTCTACCACTATTTTGACTCGAACTAAGTTCTAAGTCGACTTTGGTACTTGAACATTACTCCTCGTGGATTCGACCTGACAACACTATACTACCGCTGACCCGATACTTTGTCGGTCAATGTTAGCGGTTAGTTATTTTGCTATCATGAGTTATGGTAATTAGTGATGCTTATAGTTGGCATAGTCTATTCTGTTACCTAGAACTTATATGATTAACTTCGAGGCGAAATAGAAAGGTCAATCTTGGTAGATTAAGGGATGATGGTCCTGGCATTTCTTTGACCCGACTAGAGCCAAACAACCAACCTCGACATAATTTCCACGTAAACCCTCTCGAGCCTTTGTAGGTGGTTAGACTCCCCACCCGAACTTTAGCCATTCGTGATTGAGCCTATAATTACCGACCCTTAGCCTTTATTTGTGGTCTACATTTCTTTCGCACCCTACGAGTGAGTTTTAATCTTATTTTGGGCACACTTGCTAGCACAAGTGTGGGGTGGTGAAGATGTGTATCAAAGTATGGTGTTGGTAAATCTTTTGTACTACGAATGAGAAGGGATAGAAAAAGTGTCGGTGTTTGGTTTATGGAAAAAATAAGAAAAAGAAAAAAAATCAAAATCAAAATCAGTCCAAAAAAATGGAACGAAGTGTTTGGAAAAAGTTGAGTCAAAGAATGTTTGATGAAGGCCATGTATTAATTCTTCCAAAGTGGCGTTGCAGAACGAGTTTTCATTAAAGTATGTTGGAATTTGAGAGTAAAGAAGGAGAATGCTTGCTTGAGCCAAGCTAAGGAGGTGAGTTATGAGGCAATTTCAAGAAGTTTTGATTAAGCTCACTGCGTTTTCTCTTTTGATATTCCTTTTATCCTTCGCTTAGCCCCATCCTAGCTTAACGTTACAACCATGAAAGTCCCGCTCGACCTTAGTTAGCCTTGATTTGACCTCGATTAGTGGAGATGTTTATGAAGTATAAGCCTATGGTGTAACAACAATAGTCATGCATCTATAATCGAACCGGTTAATCGTGATGAATGAATGAGAAGCTATGCACACACTCACATTCCGCTTATGTAATAAGGGAGGATTAGACTCAATTGCATTTGCCTGGTTGTTTACACTTACCCTTTGCATATGATGATCCCGTATGACTACAATGTTGACTCTATGTTACATTTTGAAGTCGCTTTGTTTGCTCGAGAGGCGAGCAAAAGCTAAGTGGGGGTAGTTGATGGGAGTCAAATTGTTGTGTATTTCATATATGAGATTACCTCCTTTTACGAGTTATTCATGGTTATTATGGGCTATTATGGGCAGGATATGAACGATATTCACATATATGCATGTTTCGAGACTAAAGGCATTTTTGTCCTAAAAACGTGTGTTTATGTGGATTTCAACACGCTTCACAATGTATATTATGCCTTGGTGTTCGTGTCTTTGTTTTCAGGCTTAGATTGATGTATAAGGTCAATAATAAGGAAGAGAGTCGTGAGAAAGAACGAGATTTGGGGCCAAGGAGGAGAAAAGAGTGAAGAATCATTGACGAAATCTGAACCAGTCACTTCAGGGGCATTTTGGTCACACTTGGAGACACTTTCAGGAATATTTGTCTTGATAAAAGTTGTAGAGGATTGAATCAGCTTTCCAATGCATTTTGAATCATCTCATTTGAAGCCCTAGAAGTGAAGTTATGATCAAAATACTGAAGCTTGGTGCAAACTGGCGTCTGGACAGCTCAAACGGGCGTTCACATGATACTGAAAGTTGGGTTTTCGGGCAAACTAGCGTCCAAATCACCTCAAACGCATGTTTGGATGGGTTCGGCCCGACTCGTATAAGGCAAACTGGCGTTTGGCCCCGACAGCATCAGATTCGCCACGCCTGACCCTTTAATCGTCATTTTAGGAGGCATTTTTCGGTCAAGTCGTCTTCATGAAAATTGTAGGTAATTGAACGAGCTTTCCAACTCATCTTGAATCGCTCAAATAGGATCTCTACACAGAAGTTATCTCTCGACATCAAGACAGTCAAGTTGGGCCAAACTAGCGTTCGACATGACCCGGACGGGCGTTCGGGAATGACAGGAGCAGATTTTCGACCTACATTATAAATACACAGCTCATTCAGCCCCTATTCGATCGGGGACGACTTTGGGCATCTTAGGGGAGGTTTTTGAGTAGTTTAAACACCCTTTGATCCCCATATTCCATAGATTAAATCCTTTGATTCTACATACTTTCTCCTAGATTAATTTTCCGTTTCAATAGAAAAGATTCGACTTTTTGGTGGATTATTTCTTCAACATTCAAGGTTTTATTTTTATGATGATTATGCTTTCGTTTATTATTGTTCTTAGTATAATTTCCTTTAATTACTTCGTTGTTAGTATGATTATGAGTAGCTAAAGTAGTTGTGTAGCCGAATTATGTGAAAACATGTGAAAATCCCAAAGGGGGATGAGATGGGAGTTGTGTAGCGCTTAATTAAACGTTTGTATGATGAATTCATGTTCTAAAACTTGTTTTGATTGTTTTAATAGCTTTGAATGAGATTGACAACCTTGTTCACTGTTACACACACATCGAGCTTATATATGTATTTTGCGGTGAGGTGTGGGATACGGGTTTTAGAATCACAAGACATAGCCTTGATTGTTAGATTGACAACCTAGCTAGACGTTAGGACTATGCCTATGTGAGGTTCCTATCGGGTTCCCGAGTGGCTCATTATTCTGGTCAACCATGTTAGGTGAGTTAGCTTTATAAAGGGAGGGTTAATAAGCCTAGTATAGGGGGTTAAGCGAGAGTTGTTCAGACCTTAACGCAAGAATAAGGAGTTGACACCTGTGGATGTCATATAAACTGGATTGGATAGGTAGGTCGGTTAAGACACACTCATTGTCAAGTCTTTCCTATGGGTAAAAGTAACCTACTGGATCATAGTTCGCTATGCTTTTTAATCATATAAGTAAAACCAGAGTGTAATCGTTATTTTCGCATTAGTTGTTAATCTTTTCACTTAATATTGACTCAACCAAGTTTAGACATCGACTTTGGTACTTCACTATTACTCCTCGTGGATTCGACCTTGAAACCACTATACTACCGCTGACCCGATACTCGGTCGGTTAAGGTTAGCGGTTAAGTATTTTGCTATCATTGTTCTCTTCCTTTGTGTAGACCACATTCAGCAGGGTGAGTTCATCCATGTTTGCATTGAACCTAGACTCCATCTGTTCAATGGTTTCATCTGATTTCATTTTGAACTCTTGAAATTTTTGTTTGGCCACACTGATTTTGTTTTTCTTCATATCATCAGTGCCTTCACAAATTAGTTGCAATCTTTCCCACAACTCTTTTGCAGTTTCGCAATCTTTCACCTTCATTTACATATTGCTATCTAGAGTTCTGTAAATGATATCTATAGCAATATTGTTCAGGTTTGCTCTTTTTCTATCTTCAGCACCCCACTCTCTTTTTGGCTTTGGAACAATCTGAGTTTGACCATCCATAGTTATGGCTTTAGTGATTTCCAGTGGTCCATCAATCAGCACATCCATCATCTCATCATGTGTAGCAGCTAGAAAAGCCTGCATACGACATTTATACTCATCAAAACGATCTAGAGAGCACATCAACATAGTCCTAGCTTACTGATTGTTATCTATGATGCAAAGCTTTGAAAAACAGAAACTAGAAAAAGTTTTCAAAGTTTTTCACAAGCACAACAAGTACGATTACTTTAGAATGTAATAATCGCTCGATACCAATTGTTGGTCCTTGAAAAGGCTTTGGTTAAGTTTTAGGGGGTGAATAAACTTAACACTTAATAATCTTTTGGAGCTTTACAAACTCAAGAGGGTCAATAGTCATCGACCACTCAATAGTCTCACGACTATTAAAGCTATTGAATTTGTTGCAGCGAGATGTATTATATTAAGCCTTGTTACTTGTTGTTAAAAATATGATACTAAGTATTGGATACTCAGCAGTGCAAGTAGTGTGATTCAGTTTCTAGTTTCATTAGGTTGATGTGATGAGTATGCTGATAAAGTAAATTGCAGAATGTAAATGCAATAAAGTAAAGTAGGCAAGATTTATAGTGGTTCCAGGTGGTGTAATCTGTCAGTCCACTCTTCTCCTATGATGTTGGAGGAAATTCACTAGAGATTCATGAGGTTGTTGTTACAAAAATCCATAAGCTGTTTGTCCTTCACCAATGACTATGGCTTCACAAACTGAACACTTGAAACATGTAGGATTGCTGCTCCAAAGTATTCCACTGGTCCTTAAAGGGTAGGATTGCCTCTTCACTAGTTTCACCACAAACAACCGTTCTTGACACTTCAAAAGTGCTTCTCGTCTTCAATAAACTTTTGAAAAAGAAAGGTTGAATCAAGTAAGTTATTCAAATTTTGTAAGCTTTTGATCAGGATGAAATGATCAGAAGCTTAAGGTCTTCAAGTGTGTATACCTGATGTAACTTGTTAGCAGGTTACACTTGAAGAAAATTCTTGATCAGCAAATTGATAGCTCAGTGATGCTCAACAGGGTAAGATTGCACTTGATAAATTTCCTGCTTTATTTTCTTTATATTATTGCCTCTGTAAATCTTTTTCATCATCTTCAATATGAATCAAGAGTCCCCTATTTATATGTGTGAATACTGTGACTTGTGTTTGAAATTCAAATATAGCCGTTTCAGATTTGTCTCTATCTTGACTTGCTTTTTACCTCTGCTACATAGTACTGACACTGTCAGTCTTGCTTTTTGACAGTCTGGATTGTCCAACCATTGACTTATTTCCATTGGATAAAGATCTGAATCTTTCCAACGTTTTGTTTATCTTGACCATTGATTTTCTGAATAATCTAGAGCTTGTAATCCATCCTTATGCATTTAATTTTCCAAAGATAAAGTTGGATTAATTCGAATCTTTCATTCAGCAGACACCTGGAGTGTAAGTCTGCTGATGTCCAAATCTGTCAGCTGACTTCTAGTCTGCTGTGTTTTATAAACACTTCAGCTGACTGCTTCTCATCTAAATTTTTATTATGAAGTTAGAGAACACCATTATAACCCTAACCAAGTTCCAATCATCACTTCACTTTTATGGAACTTAGACCTTATACACAAGGTATATGTAATCAGTTTGGGTCATCACAGACTTCCCTAAATTCTGATTCCACATCCTTGACTATAAATACTAAGTTTGATCCTCACCTTCATAATCGAAGTTTGAACCTCAAATTTTCAATAACTGAGTTTGAACCCTCAGCCTTCAACCATCAGCAGGTTCTTAGACACTCTACTAATATAGACACCCTACTGACCTAGATAGGTCTGCTGATAAAGTCAGCTGACCTCTTTTTACTGTGCTTATTTGATCAAACCTATAGAAAATCAAACTCTAGTAAACCTATGCATTTAATCTAGACATCTTTTTGCCTTTGCTCTATAATAGCTAGTCTGGCACTCATCATTAAAACTATAATATGTCCAACATGAATATCGTAGGCTACACTGATTCTGGCTTTCAGTCAGATAAGGATGATCGTAAGTCGATCTCAGGCTTAGTGTCTACTCTTAGAGGTGGAGCCGTATTTTTTAGAAGCATAAAGCAACCTAGCATTGTTGATTCAACTATGGAAGCCAAGTACATAGCAACCTCTGAGGCAGCTAAGAAGACTATATGGCTCAAGAAGTTTCTTGGTGATTTGGAAGTAATTCCGAATAAAAACGCTCCAATACCACTTTATTGTGACAAAATGAAGCGGTGTCGAGTTCCAAGGAACCGCGAAGTCATAAGAGGTCAAAGCATATAGAGATAAAGTACCACCTGATCGAGAGAGATCGTGGCACATAGCGACATTCACCATAAAGATCACCTCGGCCGACAACCTAGCCGACATGTTTACCAAGACGCTGGCATCTAATGTCTTTGACAAGCACTTGAAGGGTATGGGAATGAGAAACATGTCTCATCTGCTTTAGAGCAAGTGGGAGAAATATGCTAGTCGATTAAAAACAATAGTTGCTTGTCATTACGGGCAAGTGAGAGATTGTTAGGTGTAGTGCCCGTAAGACAATTTATGTAAATTTTTTTACATAATAAATGACAGATTTTATTTCATCTTATTATTTGCTTTGTGCTTATGTTTAATACACTGCTGAAAACCCCAAGTCGTATCATATGTAGCCATATAACTTAGTGTGTGTCACACATGAGGATTAAGTTTATGGTGATACACTTGAATTGTTAGTCCGTGGTGAAATTAATCAAAGTATGGGGTCTCCCGATTAAACCACCATTAATGGGCACATAACACTTTATGGTGTGACCGTCTTATCTCGGACCGTCGATATTGGTTATCTAAGTGAGGCATTTATATATGATGTAGTCATATAGATTGGACCGATTTAATGTGCATTTCTCATATAATTCCGAGATTGAGAAATCTTATTAAATCATAAGATGATCATATATGGATTAACCTTAATCTCAAGTGATTGCATTCCTACTTGTTTCAAGATAGGGTTTGATGTGTTCGTTAAGGATTACTAAGAGGCGCGGTCCAAATCACTTTCACGTTGGCACTATTCTGGAATGAGTGAGGAGTGTGTGTTTCACATATATGGAATCTGTTCTTTCCTGTGGGAAGCAAAAAGACAATCCCCTTATTTGTTGATCTTAGAAACTGATCGATCGGCCGAGTTCGTATTGGTTATGAACTAATTGATCACTAGTGGGTTGATGGTAAATAAGGATAAGATGTAATGAAGAAGGTTTACGGAAATAATCCTTCTTCGTTACGGATAGTCTATTAGGGTTAGTCTATATGTAATGATTATATCAATGGACACTTATTGACTCGACGCTTTGAGAATAAGTTATATCTATAATCGATAGAGTTCAGTTTCGGATTTATGGTGGTGTAATTCCGGAATTAATAAGCTGAGTAGAAATGGTCTGTTCGATGAATATTTTATTCAATTTATTTTAGCTACTGGTTATAGGTCCATGGTCCCCGGGTTAGCTCCTAACACGCGAGTGTTTTCTCGTTTTTTGGAACCTTGAGAATAAATTAAATAGTTGGTCTATTTAATGAATATGCGAATATATGCGAATTTTATTTATTTGGTTAATAATATGTAAATAAGAAAAGGCATTTTTTATTAAAATAAATGGCATAGGTGGCGCCATATTTTGTGAGAAAATTAGGAAAAGAAATTTTTCAAGATTATGTCACATGTGTAATTAATTATTTATTTATTTGTTAGATAATTAATGAGAAATATATAAGAGATTGATTTTATGAAAATTATCTCTTATTTTATGGAAAATATCTATTCCTTATGCAAATAGGTAATTGTATTGTGAAAAAGATAACTCTCTCTTGACTAGTTAATTTCCTATATAAAGAGAGTTTCTCCTAACACAAATTACATTACAATTTGCGCCACTAATATATAAAGAGAGTTTCTTGTTCTAGCAATTAGGAGGAGGAAAAACTAAGGTTTTTTCTTGGAGCATATTCAAGGAAGTTCTACTACGAGGATCGACGTCCACCAGTCGTCGCTTGGTGATACAATACGGAAGACTGCGCTTCTCCCTTTTGTTGATTGCTTATCCCCTTCTATTGGGTAAATTCTTCATCCTTCTTGTAGTTATGTTAATTAATTATGTGAATTAAAATCATGGTAAAACCGCATGCGAATTTGATTCGTAGCTTCCGCTGTGCATGATCTAGCGTCTCGATCGGTGCTGTGAATCAGATCTGATGATCTAATTATGGATCGGATCCGGATTCGGGTTTCTGTATATCCAGTAAAGACACGGAGATGCAGTGACACCGTGATGCAGAGACACCGCAATTCAGAGACACCATGAATGTAGAGACACCGCAATGAAGTGGCACGGCGATGTAGTGACCACCCCCGATGCATTGACCTCCGCGATGTATTGACCACCCCCGATGCATTGACAATCGTGATGTAGTGACTACCCCGATGCAGTGACCACCCCGATGAGTGACCACTCCGATGCATTAACGACCGCGATGCAGTCACCACCAAGATGTAGTCACCACCGAGATGCATTGACCACTGTGATGTAGTGACCACCACGATTCTTTGACCATCGTGATGCAGTGACCACCCTTGATGCATTGACCCTCCGATGCAGTGACCACCGCGTTGTATTGACCCTGAGATGCAGTGACCACCCCCGATTCATTAACCACCCCGATGCATTGACCACCTCGATGTAGTGACCACCGTGATGCATTGACCACCGTGATGTAGTGACCACCATCGATGCATTGACCACCGTGATGCAGTGACCATCGCGATGCATTCACCACCGCATTACAGTGACCACCCCGATGTAGTGACCACCACGATGCATTGTCCACTCTTGATGCATTGACCACCGTGATGTAGTTACCATCGCGATGCAGTGACCACCGCGATGCAATGACATTTGATGATGCAACAATGCGATGACATTTGATAGTTTTTTGACTTAATTTTAGAAAATCAATTTTTTTCTTCTTCATAAAATCGACTTCAAACGGCTATATCTTTTGATATAAAACTATGATCGACATAATTCTTTCACCATAATTCATATTTTTCGTTCTCTTTATTCTCGATATCACATTTTATGAAGTGAAACCTTATGCAGTGACACTCAATGACACCAACATTTTATGAAATGACACCCACTGACAACAACATTTTATGAAGTGACACCCTATGCAGTGCCACCCAATGACACCAACATTTTATTCCAAATCATACTGAAACCCACTATCAAATTAATGTCAATGCACCAATTTTCTTCCAAATCAAACTCAAACCCACATCTGACTATATCTCAAATCACCAATTTTCTTGAATGTAAATTGAAGAGTCCAAGTTTATGATGTTGTGAAGTTAACAAATGAGAATTTTAGCCACAATCACAATAATACCTTATACTTAATAAAATTGTTCTCAAAAAATGTGAGAAGTGTACCATTTTATTTTTCTTGTTTCACATGTCCCGTATTGCATAACCATTACAAATAATCCTGGAGAATGTAATAACCTATGCAACAAATAATACACTAGCTCGACTCCCAACATTAAGTGCAACACCATGGAAAAAGCCCTTCAATCCCATAAAGTCTCTCTTGGAAGTTGATTTCTCCATGGGTTAACAATGGAAGATTGTTGTTGCATTTGTGAAAACCACCAAAACCAACAGAAAGCAAACCATAGCGCTGCTGTTTTTGTAATTCAAAACGTATTATTCGAGTCGAGTATTAGACGAGTTGTGCCCGATCTTGTTATGTTTTATTAAAAATTAAATGAATTTTAAGAAAATAATTGAGCTTACTTGAGCCGAAAGTCGAGCTATATCGAGTACTTAGCAAGTCGAGTTTGATCTTGCTTTTTATGGCTCGATTGAGCCCAAGCTTTTTAGACGAGTCGAGCTCAAACCCTAGTGGAGTATCGACTAGACTCGGCTCGATTACACCCTTAATTTGAATGACACTACACTTATTTTACAAAGTTACCAAATTTGTGTATCAAATTGTATGTGCAAATGACATCAATGTCAATTCATCAATTCTAAATGTAAATGAGTGACATCAATGTCATTGCATCTTCAAGTTTGATTTATTGAGGCCAAATCACTTGTCAAGCTAAAGAGATGGGAAGGAAGGAGGGTAAGGGGTATATATTGTGGAAACATGATGCAAAAATTAAAGAAGTAAAAGAAAATATACTGAGATTAACATGTTTGATTTTGCTGAAGGAAGAGTTTTTCATCTGTTGCTGATCCTGTTCATGCTAAATGTCCATTTGATGTTGAAAGTTAAAGAATTAGCAACTTATAATTACATCTCTCAACCCTTTGTTCAAGATGATCACATAACAAATGGCATACAAAAGTATTCAAGCTTTCTACTAGGTTCTTCACTATATCAAAATTTATTATACTTAAGAGATTTTATGGTACAACATGAATAGGATCAGTAATCTCAGGACCACACCTCTTCAAGAACTCAATAAAATCACTCCGGTAACTCTCGCCACCTTCTTCATCCAACCATATATGTGTCTTCCAAATACATATTCGAAGTTGCAATTCATCACATCACAATTCACATCACAAAAAAATACATACCGATCAAAAGTCAAAAGACACCCTTGTGTGTGTGCTTGTGAAAGAACTTCAGCAGAGTCCATTGCAATAAAACAAAACCTTAAAATTACTTGGCAAATTCGCACCCGAGACTTGCAGGCATATATGTTCCCAGATAATGTGATTCTAGTTTGAAGCATCCCATTTGTAAACATCCTACATCCATTAAAAATGGCAAATACCATCTCAATTAAAAACACCGGTTAAGACATCATCAATTCAAAGCAAGAGTTCCACCTCAGTAAGGTGATTTTATACGCTTTATAAGGATATGTTTTATGTCAATTTCCCCATATCTAGATGTTTTCATAGAAATCGAGCTTTATAATTGAAATATTGAGCAAGTGGTGTTTTCAATAGTTAAATTGCAAAACGTAACGAATTATGTGCTTAAATTGTGATTTTATATTATTTTGGAATATCGTCACGCTTTGGTATGTTTTTCCTACATTGTAGATACACATTGTTGATGGAAAAGATGATTTTTAAAGAGATAAATTCGAGTGGAAAGGAATCAATCAGATTTATGGAAGAATAGAGGATATAAGGAAAGAAATCAAGTGTTGAACCAGCTGGACTGACGTCCAGATTCATCAAACTGGCTTCCAGTAGGACGGGCGTTTGACATGCTGGACGAGCGTCCAGGAGGAGCTTTTACATTCAGGATGTTCAGATTTTCAGTGGACTGGCGTCCAAAATTGCACAGGACGGGCGTCTGACGAAGACTCGGCCCGACTCGAAAGTTCAACGCATCGGACGGGCGCCCAAGACGCTTGGACGGGCGTCCACGGCCGACTTAACCACAGCCGACTTAGTATTCTATATAGCCGCATCGCCCCAACCCTAATTACATCAGATTTTTCATACACAAAATACACTCAGCCGCACTTTCTGAAGGTTTCAAGGCCGATCACCCGAGCCTTGTGCTCGGGTGATCCGGGTTAGATTAGGATACTTTTCTTTTCGTTTGTTGATTCATGGAGATCATCCATTGTACCAAACTAAGTGAGTTTATCTTTTAATTTATTCAATCCTTTGTTTATTCTTATGATCTTTGATTCGTTTTGTAGCTTTCTATGATTTATGATGCTATTGTGTGACTAGATCGAGAGATTGGTTGCTAATTGTTGTCTAACGTTGATGAGAGTCGTTGTTAGGCTAGATCACCATAGAAAGATAGGATCTTTAATCGTTAATTCGTGACAAATTAATTGGTTAATTATCTAGGTTGCTAGATTCTAAAATACGGGAGTTAACTTGAATCTACACCTTCGTTTTGTATGAAATTGGTCTCAACATTCGAGAGAGGAGAGATCGATAATTGGATTCACTAAGGATTAGAATTCATAGCTTGAGAAACGGATTCACTAAGGAATTAGGAGTTCAGTATCTCGTGTAAATGTGAAACCACAATATTGAATTAAAATCATGAGATGAACTTGGATTGAAATCACTTAGTTTGTGTAATGTTTAATCTCATGTATCTTTAGTTTAGGTCGTTTTATTATTCTTAGCTTAGGTTTATTTTTCTATGTGCTTATATGTTTGTTCTTTCGCTTATTTGTTTTCGTAAGTAACAATTTAAGGAATTAATAAAACTAGATTCAACATCCCAATTCCCTATGGATCGACCCCTTACTTATCCCGCTTTACTAGCAATTACCCGATATTCGGTCGGTTAGGAGTTAGTTTTGCATATAGGTTAGGGTTTATAAATTGTTTTTGTTTAATGATGCAAAAATCCTCCGAACAAATTGGCGCCGTTGCCGGGGAATCGGTGTTTTGTTGAATCTAATTGAGTTAATTTCTCTATTTTGTTACGATTTATTTTTCTTTCAATAAAAAGTAGCGTTAAATCAATTGAGGTTTTTTTTATTTTTGCCGTGTTTCGATGACCGTAGGGTTAAGAATGTGTAAAATGTTTTTTTACTCGATTTGTTAAACGTGAAGTGTAACCTAGTTTGATTCTGGGACATCTGAGGTTGAATTATCTGACTCCACGTTTTGTACGATCGAACATTTGGATATAAGGGATCGTTTTAGCACTAGTTAGTATTTTGTCCGTAACTTTCGGCTCGAGTGTCCGTTTGGCGCGCAGGACCCCAATTCGGAAAGCTCGTTCCGACGCCGACGACGTGGCGGACCGCCTATGGCCGTTCGACACCGTTTTTGAGGTCAAAATCCACTGTTTTCCCTTCCATTTTGGGCTCAAAAGATTTCAACACGTTTTTCTCCCTTTCATTGTTTTCTGTTTTTTGTTTTAAATAAATAAATAAAGGATTCCTAGGGTTTCTTAAGTATCTAGGGTTTTTGATGTTATATCTAGGGTTTCTGAGGTTGCTCAGGTGTCTCGAATTGATGATCTTTTAAGCTATTTAGGGTTTGTGGTGTTTTTCCTGCGTTTCTAGTGCAAAATTTCCAGGCAAACGCCCGTTTGGTATGTTGAACGCACGTTCAGGTTCCAATTTTTCTTGACTTGATTTTTAATGCTTTATTTGACATGGTTGTTCCTATATGAGCTTCTGTGGCTAATTATTTTTACGTAGATGTTCTGAACTTGCATGTTTACATCTTTCCATATACCGATCCATGTTAAATAATTGATTAACTTTTATATACATGATTCATCCATGCATGTTATAGTTAATGTCGGTTCTCGTATGCTATAATCGTTTTATTGTTATTTAGTAGCTAATGTCGGTTTCCGTATGCTACGTATCGTTGTGATGAATCTTGTGAGCTTTAAGACCTATGTGCTTTCTTGTTATTTTTGTAGCTCGTATGGGTAGCTACCGCCGGTTTTTCCGCTGCTACCATTACTTCTTATGAGTTATATCACATTTAGTATAGCTAATCGTTGGTTTTCCATAATGCTATCACCTTTGATGAGTCTTAAGGCGCGTTCACACATCGCATGTAATGAATAGTAATCTTGTCGTTTATCGTAAACTATCATTATTTGGTAGACGTTTATGATATACATGTCGTGTTGCAAATGAGTGGGCTAGTTTTCTTTCTTTTATTTTCTTTTATTTTTGCATATCATTTAGTTGCATGTCATCTAGTTGCATTGTTTTTCTATTTTTCTTTTATTTTTCTTGAGGGTAGTTACTGTCGGCTTGTCGTACGCTACCACTTTTATTTTATGTCCTTCATTTTCTGATTCTGCACCGGCTGTAGTCACTGTAGAGTTGCCCTCCCAACTTTCTCAGCCTGAGCCTGTCAGCATTTTTTTTTTATATAATTGCATATCATGTAGATTGCATTGTAATATATTTTCAGATATAGGCACCTAGCCTCGCTTATTTTGTAATGTTCCATGTGTATGTTCCATCTTTACATGAGCTTAATCGAAAAATCTCTCGACTTCTTTTCCATGTGTTTTACATGTACAATCCTGCTACTTTGTAGTGTCCTCTATCCTTAGTTCTTTATGCACATGTTGGGCATTATTTGTATTATGAGCTTCTGTGGCTTATTTGACGCTTAGATGTCCTGTGTTTTAACTGTGTGGTGATTTTTCCGTCTGAGCAATTATACCATGTGCTTATATCATTATTGTTGTATGTTATATTCCCCCGTGTTCCCCGAGATACTGCCATGTTTTTCAAGTGGTGCAGGCATATTTTTAGCTGTTCTTGTTAAGCTGTCCTTGGAAGTGAATCTGGAGAGGAATGCCTATGACATCTCGTGCCTCGGAAATGCGGATCGATTTTCTATCCTTCTTCAGTCTATCTTCATATCATTACCAAATCAGCTAAGTTCTTTTATCTTTTCTTTAATTCTGCACAACTTGAGGACAAGTTGCAATCTAAGTGTGGGGGAGGGGAATGGTTTGGTGTATCTACATATCATTTGATTAATTCATTACGAGTCTATGCAAAATGAGCTAGAATTTTCAAAATTTTCCGACATTTTTTGTTTTTTATTTGTCCCGAGTAGGCAATTCAATTCAATGTTCGTTACATTTATAGTCATTGATGCTATATATCATATGCTTGATAAGTTAGTTGTTTCACCCAACACTATTTTTCACGAGCCATAGTGAACGATGAGCTAATTTATAAAGTTATACCCCTTTTTGGACGAGTGATTTCTGATTTTCTTATAAGTCATGTGCTTAGTGCTACGTATATATCTTGAGATTTATGATAGTTTGTATTTAGATCCGGAGTATGTTATATCGTGAATATCCGAGGTTTGAATGTGATAAGTACCACGTAACTTATTGTCAAATGAAAAAGTTGAGTTTATAATGAATTGATTGGGTGTGTCGGAAGCTAGTCGATGATTTGAGTGCGATAGGGGTACCACGTATGTCCTATTCCACTATGATGACTAAAAGCTCACGACGAATGGAAAAAGTCGCCTTATGATTGGAGTAAGGTAGGGTATATCTTGAATATCCTATTCTCGCTATGACAGGCAATAGCTCATTCTCAAGTGTGTTTAAAGTGAAGTAATTAAATCAACTTATATGAAGAATTGGTATGAAATGGATATAAGACTCGAGTTATTGTCTATCTTATCCCCAAAGAGAAACCGATAGATATGTCAGTAGGATTATCCTCTCGAGTATTTTGAAAGGCCCTAGATATATTCGATCATCCTTTTCAGGATATTTTACGTTTGTAGGGTACATCTTATGAGTGTCATTTATTGCTAGTCTAATTAGCTAGTTTTGCTTTGAGTTACTCAAGTTTGGATTTAGTGGAAGTTTTCTATGGATTTGCACACACACCGGGGTGAACCTCTAAGTTATTGCATATGTGTTATATGTGCTGAGATGTCTATCTTTTTCCGAGCCTAGTTTTTGTTTTGTTTTGCTCGGGACGAGCAAAAGCTAAGTGTGGGGGAGTTGTTAAGGGTGATTTTATACGTTTTATAAGGATATATTTTATGTCAATTTCCCCCATATCTAGATGTTTTCATAGAAATCGAGCTTTATAATTGAAATATTGAGCAAGTGGTGTTTTCAATAGTTAAATTGCAAAACGTAACGAATTATGTGCTTAAATTGTGATTTTATATTATTTTGGAATATCGTCACGCTTTGGTATGTTTTTCCTACATTGTAGATACACATTGTTGATGGAAAAGATGATTTTTAAAGAGATAAATTCGAGTGGAAAGGAATCAATCAGATTTATGGAAGAATAGAGGATATAAGGAAAGAAATCAAGTGTTGAACCGGTGGGTCGACGCCCAGATTCATCAAAATCGCTTCAGTGGGACGGGCGTTTGACATCTTTGACGAAAGCGCCCAGGAGGAGCTTTTACATTCAGGATGTTCAGATTTTGATGGATGGCGCCCAAAATTGCACAGACGGGCGTCGGCGAAGACTCGCCCGACTCGAAAGTTCAACGATCTCACGGACGGGCGCCCAAGACTTGACGGGCGCCCACGGCCGACTTAACCACGGCCGACTTAGTATTCTATATAGCCGCATCGCCCAACCCTAATTACATCAGATTTTTCATACACAAAATACACTCACCGCACTTTACGAAGGTTTTCAGGCCGATCACCCGAGCCTTGTGCTCGGGTGATCCGGGTTAGATTAGGATACTTTTCTTTTCGTTTGTTGATTCATGGAGATCATCCATTGTACCAAACTAAGTGAGTTTATCTTTTAATTTATTCAATCCTTTGTTTATTCTTATGATCTTTGATTCGTTTTGTAGCTTTCTATGATTTATGATGCTATTGTGTGACTAGATCGAGAGATTGGTTGCTAATTGTTGTCTAACGTTGATGAAGAGAGTCGTTGTTAGGCTAGATCACCATAGAAAGATAGGATCTTTAATCGTTAATTCGTGACAAATTAATTGGTTAATTATCTAGGTTGCTAGATTCTAAAATACGGGAGTTAACTTGAATCTACACCTTCGTTTTGTATGAAATTGGTCTCAACATTCGAGAGAGGAGAGATCGATAATTGGATTCACTAAGGGATTAGGAATTCATAGCTTGAGAAACGGATTCACTAAGGAATTAGGAGTTCGTATCTCGTGTAAATGTGAAACCACAATATTGAATTAAAATCATGAGATGAACTTGGATTGAAATCACTTAGTTTGTGTAATGTTTAATCTCATGTATCTTTAGTTTAGGTCGTTTTATTATTCTTAGCTTAGGTTTATTTTTCTATGTGCTTATATGTTTGTTCTTTCGTTTATTTGTTTTCGTAAGTAACAATTTAAGGAATTAATAAAACTAGATTCAACATCCCAATTCCCTATGGATCGACCCCTTACTTATCCCGCTTTACTAGCAATTACCCGATATTCGGTCGGTTAGGAGTTAGTTTTGCATATAGGTTAGGGTTTATAAATTGTTTTTGTTTAATGATGCAAAATCCTCCGAACAAATTGGCGCCGTTGCCGGGGAATCGGTGTTTTGTTGAATCTAATTGAGTTAATTTCTCTATTTTGTTACGATTTATTTTTCTTTCAATAAAAAGTAGTGTTAAATCAATTGAGGTTTTTTTATTTTTGCCGTGTTTCGATGACCGTAGGTTAAGAATGTGTAAAAGTTTTTTACTCGATTTGTTAAACGTGAAGTGTAACCTAGTTTGATTCGGGACATCCGAGGTTGAATTATCGACTCCACGTTTTGTACGATCGAACATTTGGATATAAGGGATCGTTTTAGCACTAGTTAGTATTTTGTCCGTAACTTTCGGCTCGAGTGTCCGTTTGGCGCGCAGGACCCCAATTCGGAAAGCTCGTTCCGACGCCGACGACGTGGCGGACCGCCTATGGCCGTTCGACACCGTTTTTGAGGTCAAAATCCACTGTTTTCCCTTCCATTTTGGGCTCAAAAGATTTCAACACGTTTTTCTCCCTTTCATTGTTTTCTGTTTTTTGTTTTAAATAAATAAATAAAGGATTCCTAGGGTTTCTTAAGTATCTAGGGTTTTTGATGTTATATCTAGGGTTTCTGAGGTTGCTCAGGTGTCTCGAATTGATGATCTTTTAAGCTATTTAGGGTTTGTGGTGTTTTTCCTGCGTTTCTAGTGCAAAATTTCCAGGCAAACGCCCGTTTGGTATGTTGAACGCACGTTCAGGTTCCAATTTTTCTTGACTTGATTTTTAATGCTTTATTTGACATGGTTGTTCCTATATGAGCTTCTGTGGCTAATTATTTTTACGTAGATGTTCTGAACTTGCATGTTTACATCTTTCCATATACCGATCCATGTTAAATAATTGATTAACTTTTATATACATGATTCATCCATGCATGTTATAGTTAATGTCGGTTCTCGTATGCTATAACTGTTCTTATTGTTATTTAGTAGCTAATGTCGGTTTCCGTATGCTACGTATCGTTGTGATGAATCTTGTGAGCTTTAAGACCTATGTGCTTTCTTGTTATTTTTGTAGCTCGTATGGGTAGCTACTGTCGGTTTTCCGTTGCTACCATTACTTCTTATGAGTTATATCTGTTTAGTATAGCTAACTGTTGGTTTTCCATAATGCTATCACCTTTGATGAGTCTTAAGGCGCGTCTACACTGCATGTAATGAATAGTACTGTCGTTTATCGTAAACTATCATTATTTGGTAGACGTTTATGATATACATGTCGTGTTGCAAATGAGTGGGCTAGTTTTCTTTCTTTTATTTTCTTTTATTTTTGCATATCATTTAGTTGCATGTCATCTAGTTGCATTGTTTTTCTATTTTTCTTTTATTTTTCTTGAGGGTAATTCTTTGTCGGCTTTGTCGTGACGCTACCACTTTTATTTTATGTCCTTCATTTTTCGATTCTTGCACGGGTGTAGTCACTTTGTAGAGTTGCCCTCCAACTTGCTCACTCGGCTGAGCACATCATTTTTTTTTATATAATTGCATATCATGTAGATTGCATTGTAATATATTTTCGTATAGTGCACCTAGCCCTGCTATTTTGTAATGTTCCATGTGTATGTTCCATCTTTACATGAGCTTAATCTGAAAAATCTCTCTGACTTCTTTTCCATGTGTTTTACATGTACAATCCTGCTACTTTGTAGTGTCCTCTATCCTTAGTTCTTTATGCACATGTTGGGCATTATTTGTATTATGAGCTTCTGTGGCTTATTTGACGCTTAGATGTCCTGTGTTTTAACTGTGTGGTGATTTTTCCGTCTGAGCAATTATACCATGTGCTTATATCATTATTGTTGTATGTTATATTCCCCCGTGTTCCCCGAGATACTGCCATGTTTTTCAAGTGGTGCAGGCATATTTTTAGCTGTTCTTGTTAAGCTGTCCTTGGAAGTGAATCTGGAGAGGAATGCCTATGACATCTCGTGCCTCGGAAATGCGGATCGATTTTCTATCCTTCTTCAGCCTATCTTCATATCATTACCAAATCAGCTAAGTTCTTTTATCTTTTCTTTAATTCTGCACAACTTGAGGACAAGTTGCAATCTAAGTGTGGGGGAGGGGAATGGTTTGGTGTATCTACATATCATTTGATTAATTCATTACGAGTCTATGCAAAATGAGCTAGAATTTTCAAAATTTTCCGACATTTTTTGTTTTTTATTTGTCCCGAGTAGGCAATTCAATTCAATGTTCGTTACATTTATAGTCATTGATGCTATATATCATATGCTTGATAAGTTAGTTGTTTCACCCAACACTATTTTTCACGAGCCATAGTGAACGATGAGCTAATTTATAAAGTTATACCCCTTTTTGGACGAGTGATTTCTGATTTTCTTATAAGTCATGTGCTTAGTGCTACGTATATATCTTGAGATTTATGATAGTTTGTATTTAGATCCGGAGTATGTTATACTGTGAATATCCGAGGTTTGAATGTGATAAGTACCACGTAACTTATTGTCAAATGAAAAAGTTGAGTTTATAATGAATTGATTGGGTGTGTCGGAAGCTAGTCGATGATTTGAGTGCGATAGGGGGTACCACGTATGTCCTATTCCACTATGATGACTAAAAGCTCACGACAGTCAGAAAAAGCTGCCTTATGATTGGAGTAAGGTAGGGTATATCTTGAATATCCTATTCTGCTATGACAGGGCAATAGCTCATTTTGAAGTGTGTTTAAAGTGAAGTAATTAAATCAACTTATATGAAGAATTGGTATGAAATGGATATAAAGCCGAGTTATTGTCTATCTTATCCCCAGAGAAACCGATAGATATCTTTGTAGGGATTATCCTCTGAGTATTTCAGAAAGGCCCTAGATATATTCGATCATCCTTTTCAGGATATTTTACGTTTGTAGGGTACATCTTATGAGTGTCATTTATTGCTAGTCTAATTAGCTAGTTTTGCTTTGAGTTACTCAAGTTTGGATTTAGTGGAAGTTTTCTATGGATTTGCACACACACCGGGGTGAACCTCTAAGTTATTGCATATGTGTTATATGTGCTGAGATGTCTATCTTTTTCCGAGCCTAGTTTTTGTTTTGTTTTGCTCGGGACGAGCAAAAGCTAAGTGTGGGGGAGTTGTTAAGGGTGATTTTATACGTTTTATAAGGATATATTTTATGTCAATTTCCCCATATCTAGATGTTTTCATAGAAATCGAGCTTTATAATTGAAATATTGAGCAAGTGGTGTTTTCAATAGTTAAATTGCAAAGCGTAACTTAATTATGTGCTTAAATTGTGATTTTATATTATTTTGGAATATCGTCACGCTTTGGTATGTTTTTCCTACATTGTAGATACACATTGTTGATGGAAAAGATGATTTTTAAAGAGATAAATTCGAGTGGAAAGGAATCAATCGAGTTATGGAAGAATAGAGGATATAAGGAAAGAAATCAAGTGTTGAACTACATTTGGACTAGCGTCAGATTCATCAAAACCCGGCGCCCCGTGGGACGGGCGTTTGACATCTTTGGACAAGCGTCCAGGAGGAGCTTTACATTCGGGATGTTCAGATTTTTCGAGTGGGTGGCGTCCAAAATTGCACAGACGGGCGTCGGCGAAGACTCGCCCGACTCGAAAGTTCAACGATCGACGGGCGGGCGTCCAGTACTTTGGACGGGCGCCCACGGCCGACTTAACCACACCGACTTAGTATTATATATATTGCCGCGACGCCCCAACCCTAATTACATCAGATTTTTCATACACAAAATACACTCAGCAGCCGCACTTTCTGAGGGTTTCAAGGCCGATCACCCGAGCCTTGTGCTCGGGTGATCCGGGTTAGATTAGGATGCTTTTCTTTTCGTTTGTTGATTCATGGAGATCATCCATTGTACCAAAGTAAGTGAGTTTATCTTTTAATTTATTCAATCCTTTGTTTATTCTTATGATCTTTGATTCGTTTTGTATCTTTCTATGATTTATGATGCTATTGTGTGACTAGATCGAGATATTGGTTGCTAATTGTTGTCTAACGTTGATGAGAGTCGTTGTTAGGCTAGATCACCATAGAAAGATAGGATCTTTAATCGTTAATTCGTGACAAATTAATTGTTTAATTATCTAGGTTGCTAGATTCTAAACTACGGGAGTTAACTTGAATCTACACCTTCGTTTTGTATGAAATTGGTCTCAACATTCGAGAGAGGAGAGATCGATAATTGGATTCACTAACGGATTAGGAATTCATAGCTTGAGAAACGGATTCACTAAGGAATTAGGAGTTTGTATCTCGTGTAAAGGTGAAACCACAATATTGAATTAAAATCATGAGATGAACTTGGATTGAAATCACTTAGTTTGTGTAATGTTTAATCCCATGCATCTTTAGTTTAGGTCGTTTTTATTATTCTTAGCTTAGGTTTATTTTTCTATGTGTTTATATGTTTGTTCTTTCGTTTATTTGTTTTCGTAAGTAACAATTTAAGGAATTAATAAAACTAGATTCAACATCCCAATTCCTCGTGGATCGAATTACTTACTTATCCCGCTTACTAGCAATTACCCGATATTCGGTCGGTTAGGAGTTAGTTTTGCATATAGGTTAGGGTTTATAAATTGTTTTTGTTTAATGATGCAAAAATCCTCCGAACAACCTCAGATTTACCATCTCAATCAAACTGTTGATCTACATCCTTATTAGTAAAATACCATATTTAAAAACCAGTTGAAAGAACCGAGAATCAGCATCTACAATGCACAATTTCAACCTTCAATTAAGAAAAAAATCCATATAACTTACATCAATAAAAACTTAGCAGAAGCTATCTCTGAAGAAAATCTAAGCAGCAGCCTTTTTAGGAGACTTGTGGCGTTTTCCGGAGATTTGGGTTCAATGCATCATTCGCCTCCTTCTTGGTCCTTGACATGACATGAGGGAAAAAAATCGAGGTTGTGTTGGGAAAACAAACAACCGCAATGCCATACGTAGCACAAATATCCAAAAAGTCTTCCCAATGACACGCAATAGAATTAAATGAGGTAGCCCCAACGAAGATAAATCACAAATAAAGCGAAACGAAAACACAACAAAATCAACACCACAATTTTAACATGGAAAACCCCTCGATGTGAGAGAGTAAAAACCACGAGGTCGAGGCCCACAAAAACTCCACTAATCGGCAAAAGATGATACAAAACTGTTTCAAACACATCAACCAAATCAACTACACCAAAGCATCAACTAAGAATGCAAAATACAAAAGTTGTTGAAAAATATTATCGAGCGCATCGATCAGGTCGTCGCCTTATTTCTGGAGATTGAACCATTGAAACAAAAATTCCACCGTTCAAATTGAAGAACAGTGAGAGATGAACAAGCCCTCAAAGAATTTTGTGCCAATCCGAGTCCATTTCAATGCCCGATCGTCGACGTACAGTTGCTGCTGCAACACAGAAAACTGCTGCAAATTTCTTCTCTTTTTGTTGTGAATATTAGAAAAGATTAGAGAAAAATAACCTAGCTTGTTCCCTTAAATAATACTTGACATATATATTTTTTTTTCTTATTTATTTAGTGGGCTAGGGCTCCAAAAAGGAGTGATCCACCCAACAAATCTCCCCCTCACGACATTGTGGAGGAATTCGTCATTCCCACAATAGAACGACATATCTCAAGCTTCTCCCTTGTCAATGCTTTTGTCAACATATCCGCATCATTGTCATCCGTGTGCACTTTTTCAAGTGCTAGCAACTTCAAATCCAACATATCCTGAATCCAATGATAACGAACATCAATGTGCTTGGTCCTAGAATGAAAAGCTGTATTCTTACCAAGATGAATAGCACTATGGCTATAACAAAGTAACACATCTTGATCTTGCTTCAAACCAAGCTCTTGGAGAAACTTCTTCATCCACAACAACTCTTTACATGCTTACATTTGCTACAATATACTCAGCTTCAATAGTTGAAAGTGCAACACATTTTTGCAACCTCGACTGCCATGACACAGCTCCCCCTGCAAATTTAACGAAATATCCTGAAGTAGACTTGTAAGAATCCACATCTCTGGCCATTTCAGAATCAGTGAAACCAACCAATATGAGTTTTTCACCACCAAAAGTAAGGCATAAATCAGTAGTACCCCTGAGATATCTCATAATCCACTTCACAGCATTCCAATGCTCTCTACCAGGATTAGAAAGAAAACGACTGACCTTACCAACTACATAAGCTATGTCTGGTCTATTACATACCATGGCATACATCAAACTACCAACTGCTGAAGCATATGGGACCTTCTGACATCTTTTTCCTTTTCATCATCGCTAGAAGGACACTGTTTGATACTCAACTCGAAATGAGATGCCAGTGGACTGGACACTGCTTTAGCATCACTCATGCTAAATCTCTGAAGCACCTTATTTATGTACTTCTGATGTCGGGTCAAGTAATAAAAATACTCAAAACCTAAATAACACACTAGCAAGAGAACTAGATTCAATCGTAGTATAGTTAGATAGAGTCGAGGTCGATCCCATAGAGACTCGGCTTAAACGAAATATGACTTATTAAACTAAAAGCAAATTAAAGACGGTCTACGACCAACAATTAACGTAGAATTAAAATTGACACAATAGAAACACAAAACCAACAAAAGACACAACGACACTAAGACACTTATTTTTATAGCTTTTATAAATAATGAACAAATGGTATTGATAACGCTAGTAGTAATTACTCCCCCATGTAGATTGACGACGAGACAAAATAAGACATTTACAATTAATTATTCTGACTACGGGAGTCATTCCCTAAAATATATCTAGCTCCGGGTAGGCCATCTAGATCATCGTGTCTCCGTTACGTGACTTCGCTTCGTAGGCCTCCATCTCATATAACTTCTGACATAATTACAAAACTATAGATGCCAGTATAAACTGTAACCTCATCTAAGCAACATTCCTATGGTTAGGCGTACTTCTTAGACACCGATTCAATCTATGTCCTAAGTGACAATCACTTTTTGAGTCTCAAGTTAAATTACGATGACAAATGATTAAGTTGATCGGGTTTAATTACTCATTTTAATTACAAAGCAGAGAACCTGACGTAGTCGTAGCTGTTCACAGACAAATCAAGAACATCATAGATCTTGCTACCATCGAGACATAGGCTCGCCGCCCGTGAGCTCGGATCTCGAACCAGATTTGCTCGTGAAACGTCTTTTACGTCTCAGATCTACATAAACATGGGTTCGTAAATTAACTACATCAGGAAATCAATACACAAAACAACTACTCCATAACGAAATAAATTAGATCTACGAATAAAGATTGCATAATTGAGTAGACATTACCCTCGAAGACGAGCGTGATTCCCACTCCTTGATACGATCTCTAACCGGCGATTCTAACGACTCTGTAATGAAAGAACATAGAATAAAGAAAACTTGTATTGAAAATAGAACCAATGTTGTGGAATTGTATTTTTCTAACGTGTGTCTAATAAAATTAGTGCTGCTCCTTTATATAGAGACTTAGACCGACTTAAAGATATATTTGAAAACCCTAAAAAGCGTAGAGATAACTCCCAGCTGATCCTCGAGATTACGCCGGCTCGCCCAAATGAACTCGATGACTCGCCGCCAATGAGTCCTCTCTACTCGATTGGCTCATTTGGATTTTCTTGTTCCTTACTCCACTTTTTTCGTGTTGCTTGGTAATTATCTTTAATGTAGTCCGATGTCGCTTGATTTCTCTTGAGATTTACTTCTCCGATAATAGATATCCTCCGATTCGTCGCAATCTAAAAAATCAATATTTATCACACAGTAAATCACATTTAAATAATAAAAACATATAAATACCAACTTATATCTTATAAATCACATTACATTAAATAATCAATATAAACATGTGATTTAATATAAAATATATATTGTTAAGCTCGATTTAAGGACAACGTTGATGATTTTTACGGGTATAATTTGACCGTCATCAACTTCTCTTATGACAAATAAATTTTCCCGGCCTCTCTGTCACGAGTAATCTGCATCCCTAAAATATGCTTTGCATGGCCCAAGTCTTTCATTGCAAAAGACTTGCTCAACTGCTGCTTCAACCTGTCAATCCTTGAAGCATTCTTGCCAACAATCAAATTATCATCAACATAGAGTAAAAGAATGATAAAACCATCCTTTGAGAATCTGCTAATAAACACGCAATGATCTGAAGTAGTCTTTCGGTAACCCTGCTCCTTCATGACAAACTCAAATTTCTTATACCACTGTCCAGGCGCTTGCTTCAACCCATAAAGACTCTCTTCAATTTGCACACAAGATCCTCTTTTCCTTTCCCCTGAAAACACTCTGGCTGCTCCATGTAGATGTCTTCTTCCAAATCACCATGAAGAAAAGCTGTTTTAACATCCATCTGCTCAACCTCCAAATCAAGACTAGCTGCCAAGCCAAGAACAGTCAGGATAGAAGACATTTTCACAACATGAGAGAAAATCTCACCAAAATCAATGCCCTTTCTCTGACCAAACCTTTGACTACTAATCTTGCCTTATACCGATGTGTAGAATTATCGTCTTCATTCTTAATTCTGAAGACCCACTTATTTTTCAAATCTTTCTTCTCCTTTGGCAACTTCACCAACTCATATGTGTGATTGTCATGCAAAGAATTCATCTCGTCTTTCATAGCATCAAGCCATTTATCTTTATGTTCATCATTCATGGCCTCTCAAAACATTCGGGCTCTCCACTATCTGAGAGCAAAACATATTCAGTCACTGGATATCTAGTAGAATGTTGTCTCTCTCTAGTAGATCTCCTGGGAATAATTGGTGAAGCCTCATATGGTACTGGTTCCTCAATCATATCATCATCAATGTTCGATCAAAATCAATTGCATCATCTGCATCATCCTCTTTGATTACCACGATCATCAATCGCACCATGCTCTCTCTCCTGTGTAAGTGTAGAGAAATTATCTCCAAGTCATTTGAACCATCACTAACTGGAGGTGTTGAACTCTGATTTTTATCAACATCCTGCAAAGTCTCATTCTCTGCAAACACAACATCTCGGCTTCTAATCACTTTCTTGTCAACAAGATCATAAAATTTATACCCAAACTCTCTGATAACACTTGTTGGGAAAACAAACAACCGCAATACCACACGTACCACAAATATCCAAAAAGTCTTCCCAATGACACGCAATGAAATTAAACGAGGCAGCCCCAACGAAGATAAATCACAAATAAAGCAAAACGAAAACACAACAATTTTAACGTGGAAAACCCCTCTCGATGTGAGAGAGTAAAAACCATGAGGCCGAGGCCTACAAAAACTCCACGAATCAGCAAAAGATGATACAAAAGTGTTTCAAACACATCAACCAACTCAACTACACCAAAGCATCAACTAAGAATGCAAAATACAAGAGTTGTTGAATAATATCACTGGAAACGCAGCAGTCAGGTCGTCACCTTATTGCCGGAGATTGAACCGTTGAAACAAAAATTCCACCGCTCAGATTGAAGTGAGAGGCGAACAAGCCCTCAAAATATCGTGCCGATCGGAGTCCGTTTGGATGCCCGATCGTCGTCGTAAGTAAGTTCTTCTTTGCAACACAAAAAAGCTATTTGTGAATTTCTTCGCTTTTGCCTCTCTTTTTGTTGTGAAGATTAGAAAAGATTAGGGAAAAATAACCTAGCATTCCTTAAATAATATTTGACATACATTTTTGTTCTTATTTATTTAGTGGGCTCCACAGCGAGAGTGATCCACCCAACAGGTTGTCGTCGGCGACCGAGAAGGAATTTTTCAAAAGAAAGTCGAACAAGCTAGGAGAGGAACGATCGGAATCCGGCAAGGAGACACATTAATGTAGAGGAAGGAAACAGAGGAAGAAGAGGCGAGAGGAAGAAGAAGTTTGAGAGGAAAGATGTAATCCATGGTAGCCGTCGCACCTTTCTGTTAGATGTGATAGATGGGAAATCAGGGAATGTTAAAGCAGAATGTGTGCTTATGAAAGATTATCTTTTTTGGTGTCCTAAATACCAATTAAGTCTCCAAACTGGTCATTGTAAACAAAAACTCATAAATATATCTATAATTCCCTTTAAAAACGCTGGCCCAACCATCACACGTCTATTTTAAATTGCATTGCGAGAGTAGAGATAATATCACAACAAAACAAATGATCAAAAACACACATGTATACTTTTTCTAATGATATCATACCTATAATTTATTGGTTCCTTCAAATCTCATAATAATCGACCATATAAAAATGTGTCGTGTCCCCTCCAATTTTTTTTTTTTTTGTCTTGATAATTGTTTTTTTTTATTGAGAGAAACCTTTTCCACCGCATAATTCGCCGTAATCACACTGAATTTGAATCCGTTTGTAAATAAACAGTTATTATGATTTCAAAAATAAAAGAAAGAAAACAATTATATTTAGTTATTTATTGGGTGTGGTAGAAGCAACAAAAATAAGATCTGAAATTGGAAAAATGATAAAAAAAAAAGATAATAATTGAGAGATGAAAAAAACGACATTCTCTTACATTATTCTTACAACCAATATAGTAACACATATAGTCTGTGTTTTTATCCTTCTCAACAACTATCTTTTTTTTCTTATCCATTTTTCTATTTTAGATTAAAAACAATCGTTCAGAAATTTTAACCTTTTATTTTTTAAATTTTGTTTTCTTATTTTTTTTTGGGAAGGGAAGACTCTATGAAGAAACCGTAAATCATTTCTGTAGATCCAATCCATTATCCCTCCCGAGACCGAGAGGTCGCTCAAGCGTTGGTTCAGTCGACAATGGCTAGGGTTTACGACAACTGGGAGAGGTTGGTGAAGGCGACGCTACGGCGAGAGCAGATCAGCCACACTGGCCAAGGCCACGAGAGAACTTCGAGCGGCCTAGCTGGAGCGGTTCCTGATTCGCTCAAGCGCACAACTAATGTCAATGCAATTCTCCAAGCTGCCGACGAAATTCAAGCTGATGACCCAAATATCTCCAGAATACTTTGCGAGCAGGCATATACCATGGCACAGAACTTGGATCCCGACAGTGATGGCAGAGGAGTCCTTCAATTTAAGACTGGTTTAATGTCTGTTATCAAGCAAAAACTTGCCAAGAAAGATGGGTCTTCATTAGATCGTAGTCGAGATGTCGAACACCTATGGGAATTTTATCAACGTTATAAGAGGCGAAACAGAGTTGATGACATCCAGAGAGAGGAGCAACGATGGCGTGAATCTGGAACATTTAGCTCCAATTTTGAAGACTTTGGGCTTCGCTTTGATGAAATGAAAAAGGTTATAGCTACCGTAAGAGCTTTAGTTGAGGTGATGGAGGCTCTAAGCAAAGATGCCCCCGAAGGAGTTGGCAGACTAATCACTGAGGAGTTGAGACGGATCAAATGGTCAGATGCAACATTATCTGGTGGACTTACCCCCTACAATATTGTACCTTTGGAAGCACCTTCTCCCACCAATGCAATTGGGTTTTTTCCAGAAGTCAGAGGTTCTATATCAGCAATGAAATATACAGATCAGTTTCCTAGGCTTCCTACTGATTTTGAGATTTCTGGACAGCGTGATACGGACATGTTTGATCTGTTGGAATGCGTATTTGGTTTCCAGAAAGACAACATAAGGAATCAACGTGAGAATGTTGTCCTTATTCTAGCAAATGCACAGTCACAGCTTGGCACACCTGTTGAAGCAGATCCGAAAATTGATGAAAAAGCTGTTAAAGATGTCTTCTTGAAGGTGTTGGATAACTACATAAAGTGGTGCAAATATTTGCGAATACGACTGGTGTATAACAGTCTGGAGGCCGTTAATAGAGATAGGAAACTATTTCTTGTGTCTTTGTACTTCTGCATATGGGGTGAAGCAGCTAATGTCCGTTTTCTACCTGAGTGCATCTGCTACATATTCCACCATATGGCTAGAGAGTTGGATGCCATTTTGGACCATGGAGAGGCGCATCCTGCACCAAGTTGTACAAGTGCTAGTGGTTCTGTGTCCTTCCTAGATCAAGTCATTCGCCCCATATATGATACTTTGGTTAAGGAAGCTGAAAATAACAATAATGGAAGAGCCTCACATTCAGCTTGGCGGAATTATGATGACTTCAACGAATACTTCTGGTCACCTACATGCTTTGAGCTTAGCTGGCCAATGAAAGAGGATTCAGCGTTTCTTCTAAAACCTAAAAAGGGGAAACGGACTGGGAAAAGCACATATGTTGAGCACCGGACATTTCTACACTTGTATAGAAGTTTTCACCGAATGTGGATTTTTCTTGCTTTAATGTTTCAGGGATTGACAATTATAGCTTTCAATCACGGGCACTTAAATCTTGGCACTTTCAAGAGTTTACTCAGCTTGGGTCCAACCTTTGCTATCCTTAATTTTTTAGAGAGTAGTTTAGATGTTCTCCTCATGTTTGGTGCTTATACTACTGCCAGAGGAATGGCTATTTCAAGGCTCTTCATTAGGTTTTTCTGGTGGGGTTTGAGCTCTGTCTTTGTAACATTTGTATGTATAAAGGTGCTGCAAGAAAGGAAACAAGACACCAGCTCTTTATACTTTCGGATCTATGTCTTAGTGTTGGGTGTATATGCTGCACTCAGGCTGATTTTAGCGCTTTTCTTGAGAATACCGGCCTGCCACACATTTTCAGAAATGTGTGATCAGTCATTCTTTCAGTTCTTCAAGTGGATCTATCAGGAGCGATATTTTGTTGGGCGAGGTCTTGTGGAAAGGACCACCGACTACATAAGGTACGTGTCTTTCTGGTTGGTTATCTTTGTCTGCAAGTTCACATTTGCGTACTTCCTTCAGATTAAACCTCTAGTTGAGCCAACAAACACTATTGTACATCTCCCATCCTTGCAATACTCTTGGCATGATTTCATATCAAAAAACAACAATAATGCATTGACCGTGGCTAGCTTGTGGGCACCTGTTGTTGCTATTTACATCATGGATATTCACATCTGGTACACTATATTATCTGCAATAATTGGAGCTGTCATGGGTGCTCGGGCTCGACTAGGAGAGATTCGGTCTATTGAAATGGTACATAAACGTTTTGAGAGCTTTCCAGAGGCTTTTGTCAGGACTCTTGTGTCATCAGAGATGAAAAGGTTGCCTTTTCATAGACTTGCATCCCAGGACTCCCAAGATAACAATGAGGAGTATGCAGCCATATTTTCTCCATTCTGGAATGATATCATCAAAAGCTTGTGTGAGGAGGACTATATTAGTAATAGAGAAATGGACTTGCTCTCGATGCCTAGCAACACCGGGATTCTAGGACTGGTGCAGTGGCCTCTTTTCCTCCTTAGCAGCAAGATCTTATTGGCTATTGACTTAGCTCTGGACTGCAAAGATACCCAGGCAGATCTTTGGAATAGAGTAAGCAGGGATGAATATATGGCATTCGCTGTTCAAGAATGCTTTTACAGTGTTGAAAAGATCTTACACACTCTTGTTGAGGAGGAGGGAGACTTTGGGTTGAGAGGATATTCCGTGAGATCAACGACAGCATAGGTGACGGTTCAGTTGTCATGACCTTGTCTCTGAAGATGCTTCCCGAAGTGCTAAAGAAATTTACAGCTTTGACTGGGCTACTGATACGGAATGAAACTCCTGAACTTGCAAAAGGTGCTGCCAAAGCTTTGTATGATGTGTATGAGGTTGTTACCCATAAGTTACTATCATCTAATTTAAGAGAGCAGCTCGATACATGGAATTTATTGGCGAGGGCCAGAAATGAGGGACGCCTCTTTTCTAAGATATTGTGGCCCAAAGATCCTGAAATTAAGGAACTAGTGAAAAGGTTGCACCTACTTCTCACGGTGAAGGAATCTGTAGCTAACATACCGAAGAATCTTGAAGCAAGGAGGAGATTGGAGTTCTTTTCAAATTCCTTGTTCATGGACATGCCTACGGCAAAGCCAGTTTACCAAATGGTGCCATTTTGTGTGTTCACACCTTACTACAGCGAGACTGTGCTTTACAGTAACTCTGAGTTGCGGGTTGAAAATGAAGATGGCATATCAACACTTTTTTATCTGCAAAAAATATTTCCAGATGAATGGGAAAATTTCTTGGAGCGCATTGGTCAGGATGGTAGCGGTGATGCTGAAATTCAAGAAAGTTCCACTGGCGCACTGGAGCTCCGCTTTTGGGCATCTTACCGAGGCCAAACATTAGCCAGGACAGTAAGAGGGATGATGTATTACAGAAGGCGCTAATGCTGCAAAGTTTCTGGAAAAGAGATCTGTTGGAGTAGATATTCAATTACAGGCTAGTCATCCCAGAACAAATGGTTTTGAGTTTTCACGTGAAGCACGGGCTCAAGCTGATATAAAGTTCACCTATGTGGTGTCGTGCCAAATTTACGGGCAACAAAAGCAGCGCAAGGCACCTGAGGCAGCAGATATTGCTCTATTATTACAGAGGAATGAAGCACTTCGTGTAGCTTTTATACATGTTGAAGAAAGCACTGCAACTGAAGGGGGGGCATCCAAGGAATATTATTCAAAGTTAGTAAAAGCTGATGCAAATGGGAAGGATCAGGAAATATATTCGATTAAACTTCCTGGAGACCCGAAACTTGGTGAAGGGAAGCCAGAGAACCAAAATCATTCAATAATTTTCACTCGAGGGGACGCTGTTCAAACGATTGACATGAATCAAGATAACTACCTGGAGGAGGCAATGAAAATGAGAAATTTGCTTGAGGAATTTCATGAAGATCATGGACTTCGGCCTCCCACTATTCTTGGCGTTAGAGAGCATGTGTTCACTGGAAGTGTTTCTTCCTTGGCCTGGTTCATGTCCAACCAGGAGACTAGTTTCGTTACTTTGGGACAACGAGTTTTAGCAAATCCTCTCAAAGTGCGCATGCATTATGGACATCCAGATGTCTTTGATCGAATATTTCATATTACTCGAGGTGGCATTAGTAAAGCCTCACGTGTGATCAATATCAGTGAAGACATCTATGCAGGTAATGCGAAGATTTCTGCCAAGTATTTATTTATATTACTCGAGGCGGCATTAATAAAGCCTCATGTGTTTTTGTGTATTCTTTTATAACTCCACTCTTTAATGTGCAGGATTTAACTCTACACTTAGGCAGGGCAACATTACTCACCACGAGTATATTCAGGTTGGAAAGGGAAGAGATGTTGGTTTGAATCAAATTGCATTATTTGAAGGCAAGGTGGCTGGTGGAAATGGAGAGCAAGTTTTGAGCAGGGATGTGTACAGGCTTGGCCAACTGTTTGACTTCTTTAGGATGCTTTCTTTTTACTTCACGACCGTTGGTTTCTATGTTTGCACAATGATGACTGTTCTCACGATATATGTATTTCTCTATGGACGTGCATACCTGGCATTCTCTGGAGTTGATCGAGGGATTTCACTACAAGCTAAGTTGTTGGGTAACACAGCATTAGACGCTGCACTAAATGCCCAATTCCTTGTCCAAATTGGTATTTTTACTGCTGTCCCTATGATAGTTGGATTTATTCTAGAATCGGGGTTGCTGAAGGCTATATTTAGTTTCATTACAATGCAGCTTCAGCTTTGCTCTGTCTTCTTCACATTCTCATTAGGAACAAGAACTCATTACTTTGGACGTACAATTCTTCATGGAGGTGCAAAGTATCGAGCAACTGGGAGAGGCTTTGTTGTCCGCCATATCAAATTTGCGGACAATTATCGATTGTACTCAAGAAGCCATTTTGTCAAAGCGCTGGAAGTAGCATTGCTGCTTATAGTCTACATTGGTTATGGATACACAGAAGGAGGAGCTGTTTCATTTATATTAATCACCATAAGCAGCTGGTTTCTTGTCATATCTTGGCTCTATGCTCCATACTTGTTCAATCCTTCAGGTTTTGAATGGCAAAAGACTGTAGAGGATTTTGATGATTGGACCAGCTGGCTTTTGTATAAAGGTGGAGTTGGTATCAAGGGTGATAACAGCTGGGAGTCTTGGTGGGATGAAGAGCAGATGCATATCCAGACGTTGAGAGGCCAAATACTCGAAACAATATTGAGCTTGAGGTTCTTTATTTTCCAGTATGGAATCGTATACAAACTACAACTGACAGGCAAAAACACATCTCTTGCGATTTACGGTTTCTCTTGGGCTGTACTGGCTGGAATAGTCCTCATCTTCAAGATTTTTACCCTCAGCCCGAAGAAGTCTACAAACTTTCAGCTGATGCTACGGTTTATGCAAGGAGTGACAGCCCTAGGACTGATTGCAGCCCTTGCACTTGCTGTGTCGCTCACCGATCTCACGCTTACAGACCTGTTTTCTAGCATTCTCGCATTTATTCCCACTGGGTGGGCAATCATTTGTGTAAGTTTGTAGCTTCTCTTTTGTCAAACTCAACCCCCCCCCCCCCCCCCCCTTTAAGGTAGTATATGGTAGGTTGGGAGTATTGGGACAACCAGAATAGGGTTGTTGATTGCATGGTAGTCAGATGAGAATCTGGAATCTCAAAGTGTTGCCAGTGCGCATGCTCAAAGTGTTTAGTTGCATACATTGTTTCCTGATTATATGTTGATATAATGAAATAAATATGATTTATTGTCTCACAGCTAGCTATCGCATGGAAGAAGATAGTGAGGAGTTTAGGGCTTTGGGAATCTGTAAAGGAGTTTGCCCGAATGTACGATGCTGGAATGGGAATGCTGATTTTCGCTCCAATAGCATTGTTATCTTGGTTCCCATTTATCTCCACCTTCCAATCTCGTCTACTCTTCAACCAAGCGTTTAGTCGTGGTTTGGAGATTTCCCTCATCTTGGCTGGTAACAAAGCTAATGTCGAGATGTAATGTGCGTTTTTTCTTCTCCAATGCTTGACCCTTCTTTATTTTTGTTGTGTTTTTTTGAGCTTTTTGGCAACATTGTGTAAAGCAAAAGATTAATATACTAACCGTTCATGTATTGGCTAGTGTTATTTTTGGCTTGTATTATTTTTTGGCCATATTTTGAATCCAGATCCCCGTTGATAATGTTACTGTTGTTAAAAGAAAAAAAAAAAAAAAGTAAAGAAAAGAAAAGAAAAGAGCATCTTCTTGTTGTAGATAATGCTCATTCGTTGTTGCAGAATATCTGTAGTGCCCTTTACGCAAAGTGAGGGTAAAAAATAAAGAATCTTTAATGAGTCTTGATGTATGACGTGTGCAATTTTGTGAATTATGTTGGCTAGTTTTCTGTAGATGTATTGTAGCAACCCTTATTTATATTTGTTTATTTATTTACTTACTGTTCTTTCACTTTAGTGATACAATATTTACTTACCTACGGAAATACTTGTGTGGTGTCTACACACGCGTGGAGACATCACGTGAAAGACTATTATGAATCTTCTGAGTTCATTTTGTATTTAAATGTGTGGTTCGAACGTTTCAATCATGTACTTCACCTTAAAATACGCTTTCTATACAAGTATTTCCGTCCACAGGCACTATCCCAAAACAGGTAACAGATACTATTCCAAAACAGGTGAGGGATACACTCATCTCAAGGGCACTATCCCAAAACAAGTAAGAGATATTTCGCATGACTTACACTGCACCATTATCATATTAAGTGCTATTTACATTTTAGAAACACAATCCTATCATGTGTCTTGAAATGGTATCCTTCATAGGATAATTTGATCCCTTTTCAGACAACTTCTGAAATACCCTTCGGGCATTAATTGCTTCGATCGAAATGAAGATTATTCCCTAAGTTGTTTATCAATCTCGTATTCATACTAGCTCAAACTTTTTAGACTTTCCGAATTTCGTACTCTACTAAGTAAATGCGGCTATTTCTAAAATAGTCAAAGAGAGCAATAAACAATAATATTGTTTGTGGCATTAAATGTGATAAGCAACAAACATAAATATGTTTAGGCTTTAGGCAAATTTTTTTAAGACTTTATAACCTTTTCATAAATGGATATTTTAGTCATCTCTAGATAAGATACATATTACCCACATGATTCATAATCACATGATTCAGATATCATCAGAATAATATTTGATTATACGTTTCTCTTCTAAATAGACTATGTCTAGAACAACCACAAAAAATTAAGGATAACGGTCATACAATTATATAGTCGAGACTTTCATCACTTAAATAAACTATATAGTGACATAAATCTTAGAGCAAGTGTAATGGCTTTTAAATAGATATCATTTAAAGCCAAGTGAATATGTTTGGAGGGAGTCTTTGCTTTTACATTGTAGTTTGTAGTGGTAGCTTGAAAATAGATTTGAATTCTTTTGACTCCTTCTAGATAGGAGTCTAAAAATAGATGCCACTCTAGACTCTTTTTATTGGGATTATGTGATTCTTTTTCCTTCAAATTAAAATCCAATTTTTTTTTTTCTTTCATATTTCAGTTTCACGAATTTTCTACCTTAATAAACCAAAAAAATAAAAATGAAAAATACCCACCAACCAACGTTTATGTCAACTTTTTTTTTCGGCCATAAGTTATTTATTTATTAAATATAGATATAAGTCACTACGATGATCGATTTGATTTAATTTATCAAAGATATCTATTTGATGACCCCTACAATAAAATAGACTCCATTATATGTTATGGCCATTACAATTACTCTTAATATGTTAGATTTAATGACTATTTATCTTTATTGGAATAACATTTATTCATTCCAATTGAATTGTTAGTCAAATCCTAACAAATAACTGAAAATCGTGTTTTTCATAAGAACTGAACGCAATAACATTTATTTAGTTACTTTATCAATTTACTAGATTCAGAATATAATATGGTAAATGTTGCAACGTTTGCTTCACTTTCAATATCATAGAATATTCTGTATTCAATCTTTCTAATTTAATTATATTAATTAGATATCATATATCAAAAAGCTGATTTAAAATTAGATAAATCAATCTCAAACGTCTTTCTTTGATAGAGACTTCGATAAGTTCTCTTATTTTAAACACATGCCCCTTAACTCCTTTTAATCCGTTAACCGCTTGTAAATATTTTAATTTAGTCTTCATAAGACTTAAGAAAAAAAACACAAGAACTTAATTTTCTTTCATAAAAGGAATCCAAAGTGTATTAAACAGTTTATAACATTTTGAATCATATTCAAACATGAACCTTTTAATTATCTTTTAAGCAATGATTATAGAATTACGTCGATGTTTAAATCTTACAATCTTGAAAGCTACCTTTCCAAAAATTCGTTGTGGTCATTCACATTCAACATATCTAATGTTTGAATTAATTGTCATCGTATGATAGAATGACCCATTGAATACTATCGTATCCAATATATGATTAATTTATTGAAACTCCTTTCAAGTGCTTAATCATATCATGAGCTTCCGTTTTTTTTAATAATTAAAGTCTTAGAGCACAACATCAAATATATAGTCTCTTTGTCTTCAATCACCAAAATGTAATTACTCATCTCACTGCTTTATTTTAAAGAGATTTAAATACTTAATCGTATTTGAGAACGTTTCTCAGAAGGTAACAATCATTATAGTTTGATTTTAAGAATCGAGAAATAAAACGCAGAAATAAAAGTTTGCTAAAACTACAACATAAAAATAAAGATGATTATAGTGTTGTTGTTTATACATGCGCAATCAAAAATAGTCTTTTGGTTTATAATCTTGCTCCAACTAGTCAACTACTCCCAATTGATTTTCAAGAATTTTCCAAAAATTCTTAGTGGCTGAGATCCAATCTAGTTACCTCGATTCCCGGCGGTGGTTGATCAATCAAGATAGGTAACTTTTTTTTATCAATCACATCTCTATGTGATTCTCAGTGGTTGACCAATCAACTCTTTGACAATACATAACACTATGTGATAGTCAACCCCTTGTCTCTAAAATTAGACGATTTTGACGGCGGCCAATTACCGCAAAATTTTAGTTAAGTCACTCCCAATTTTCACGAGATCTCATACAATCATATCTCAATAATGACAATATACCCGAGGCGGTGGTCGATCAGTTGGATCCGAACAAGGCTCTTCACCGCCGTTATAATATTGAGAGACGATTCCGATTTAATTTTTTGTGAAGGAGTATTTACATAATTTATTAATAGGTCTCATTACATATCTATCACTATAGACATACACCCTACACATTTATCTAGATCGTGCCTAGTTATGCATCTATCGTATCGTATAAAATAAATACATACAAAATAAATAAATGAGTAAAGTAACCGGTAAGATCATGAATTTTTCCAATGTGCGGTTTCGAATACAAACTGACGATACCGCGGGTCACAAAACCAAAGGTAGCTGCAACCACCAACATGATGTCTATGTTGTCTTCTTTTGGCCTCCATCTTCTGCTCCATCTTGGTACATAATTTTATCCAATAAAATATACCCGCCGCACACAGGGGAGCTAACGGGAATGTGATAAATGAAGAAAATAACCAGGCTTAATTTTCATAATGGTCTAGGACAACTTTTATCCAAAAGAAAAAAATACATTAAATATCTATCCTTTTGGTCGAATCAATGATCAATCGGGTCCATATAATCATATTATATAAAGTAAAACATCCAATTCATACAATCATATCTTGTGAAAAGGATAAAAATATAAAACTACCAATTCACGTCTTTTCATCCAATTATTAAATGAAATTTAAATTAACGATTAATTTATAAACAATTTTATTTTGAATTTTATAATTTAGAACTATTTTAAAATTAAAGTCAAAATAGAATAAATATCTTATGTTTCCTTCTTTTTTTTGATTCACTAATCAAAAGTGATGCCCTGTAGTTCAACTTGAACCATAAGGCCTCAACCTAGACCTATACAAAATTTTGAATGACCTACATTAACCTTAGACCCACAATTGTGGACTATATGTTCAACTTTTTTACTCAATAAATTGAGAGATGAGGTTAACCCAGAGGTTCGATGTTTTGAACCTATGGGAGGTCATTAGGCATTCCAATAATTCAAACTATTTGAACCATGAACTCACCACATTGATCAACTTAAACAAAAGAGAAATTACCACATCAATATGAAACACATGGAATCACAAATACACAAAAAAAACAAAAAGAAAAAGGAGGAACACCACCATGTTGACAGCCGCCACTGGAAGCAGACAGACGCGCCGCCGCCGGT
Source organism: Gentiana macrophylla (assembly GCA_026214975.1). Taxonomy (NCBI): domain Eukaryota; kingdom Viridiplantae; phylum Streptophyta; class Magnoliopsida; order Gentianales; family Gentianaceae; genus Gentiana; species Gentiana macrophylla. The sequence goes on from CM047811.1 coordinate 66,108,683, forward strand.
GGTGGTCGCCGGAAAATAAATTTTTTGTTTCTTCGATCATATCGTTTTGTGAATCCAAATCATGCATATTAAAGATGTGATAAACTTGATGAAATACTAAGCAAATTAAATATGCTTATTGTTAAATACGAAGACCGCTATGATATCACAATTAGGAAATCAATGCGGAATTTAAATTTTGATTTCCTTTTTACCACGATCGCATTCGTTTAAACAATAAACAAATAAGATGTAGACATAATTCATACCAGATTGATCTTAGAAAGATCGTCGCTTTGTCTACGGTTGTAGTTTGTGCACGAAGACACCCATGTATTCGGCATCCACCGTTGATACACACGAACAACCGCCGAATCATCCCATAGGATTGCTACCGGAAACATTCAGCTGTTAGGCCTTTTTTTCTTCTTCCCAAAACCCTCTCTCAAGAAGATCTCTTTTATTTCACTAAAATATTGCAAGAATATTGTCATAGAAATTTTTTTGGCATCCCTTACCTTATATAGAGACATAGGGCGCATATTTTGATTCTCAATTGGCTTGAGATTAGCTTCTTGACTTGGAGTAGGAAATAAGAAAACATTTTCTCAATAAAATAAGGATTAGGGAAATAAATCATTTTAATTGATTTATTGTCAAAAAAAGACATTTCATCAATGAAAGTGAATGTGAAAGTAAATATGAAAGTGAATTAAGTTGATTTTCAACACAAAACCAACATAATTCACCGATGAAATATCCTTTTTGACAAAAATCTTTTCTTATAGTCCTAAAATCCTGACATCTTTCTAAATGTGTCCTAATTGACAATTAACTATAATATCTAATATCTATTAAATATTTCCAAGACATATATTGTTAATATATAATATTAAATATATCTTTATTATATTACTTAAATATATATCAATTACACATGTGCATATATAACATATATACCACACACATATATCTATATATATACATATTAATATCCAATATTAATACATGATAATATAATACTATGACATTTACATTTGCAAATACACACACACACACACACACACACACACACACACACACACACACACACATATATATATATATATATATATATATATATATATATATATATATATATATACACACACACACACACACACACACACACACACACACACACATATATATATATATATATATATATATATATATATATATATATATATATATATATATACACACACACACACACACACACACACACACACATATATATATATATATATATATACACACACACACACACACACACATATATATATATATATATATATATATATATATATATATATATATATATATATATATATGTATGTATATATATATATATATGTATGTATATGTATGTATGTATATATATATATGTATATATATTATAGGCGCCACACATATATATCATATATAATGTGGATAATTACCTAATCTACATAATTAATATCTTGTGTTATTTATTCATAATAAATAAATACTACTATATTAATTTATGTCTATAACACTATATATTCGGGATATATAATTCCTTATTTGGTTATTGCAATAACCACAATGTTCATATGTGTGTGATCCGATATGCTTCCGCTCCTTAGGATGGGGTGATTTGTTGTTGGTCCAAACACTTCCCTGTAAAATCCCTTTACACTTTATCTTTCACAAGAAAACTTGTGCTTTACTCTAATCCTCAATGTAGAGGTTATATCAAGATCAACTAGTTGGATGTGTGGATTATAGGTAAGTATAATGCTTGTTAGACCAGATAGAACTTAGCTACAATTCCAAGAACACTTTGTACAAGTCCAAGAGTGTCCAAGACAAGTATATGACAATTTAGAATGCAGTTTGGTTGCAGTAAGTTCTAGTGAACTTATACTGATGAAGAATAGAATTAATAAGCCGAGAATAAGATAATCATTCAAGCATTCAACATTATGCTTGTAGGAAGTAAAGCATGAAGTAGTGAATAATGAACACATATTGATGAAATGTTTTAGTATGGAATCAATAAGCCCAGAATATGATAATCATTCAAGCATTCAACATTATGATTGCAGGAAGTAAAGCATTAAAAAGTGAATAATGATTTATACAGGTTCATGTACCAAGCATGACCTTGTATTTGAACCTCAATTTAGAGGGATTTTGTTTATTACCACTGATGGACTTGTTACAAGAGCGTCACAACTCTAAGAATCCACTAACACCAAAACTCAAGCACAACAACCTCTTTAGAATCTACAACACATACTTCTCTATTGCGACACTATGTCTCTATTTTGAGCTTGATGTTGAACTTTTTTTTATCAATACAACTTTGATAAAAGATCTCATATTGTTGCTCAAACTTTACTGGAACTTATCGCAGATCAAACAAGCTCAATCCAAATCAAAGACAAGCTATTACAACAAATTGCACATACATACTCTATCAATACTGTATCAGACTTAATGTCAGAAATATTGTTTGAAAACCACTTACAATTTGAGCTCAGATGAAAAGGAAACAAAGAATAATTTTTGGCTGGAACGAACAACCCTTTCTTCATCTCCAAATGTCTCTTTATATAGCCAAGTATCCAACAAGACTCAATACGAATATAGCTGCTAAATTCGAATTTTCTCTCGATAAAATCTTCCCGTTTGAGCTCATAATTGTTTCCTCTCTTCTTACTAAGCTTAATAAGCTATATCTAATTATCATTATCAGCTTAGAAGTCATTGTTTTCATTGGGAGAAGGAGTGAAAGTGATGGAGAAAAAATGGAGAAGTGACTAGCCAATACCAACTTGTACCTTGATGGATCTTGATCACTGGATCAAAAAAATGATCTTGTGGCTACCAAATTTCTTGAAAAATGATATATCTTCATATATTTTGTATGATATGTGTGATACTTAAGTGTATTTTGGTGTATCACATGTTGACATCTGACGTGGCCTTTTCTAGTGCTATTCCAGTCCTTAACCGACAGTGTATCGGGTCAAACTGTAGTGCTAGTATGGTGAGTCAGGTGTCGAATCCTCAGGGAAACGTATGGTAATTCAGAGTGTGGCTAAACACCAAGAAGCTATTATTAACTCGATCTAAGTCGCAATTTTTCTTTTTTCTATTTAGTAACCTTAAAACAGTAAATAAATGCATAAAACTAAAACAGATATATATATATAGATACAAAAATATATATATAAGCATATAGAAATAAAAATATATATATATATAGATATAAATATATATAGGTACCAATACAATATATAAGATATAAATACTAGTAATATTATTAGAAACTAGCCAAGAATATGTCACTGAATCAGTATCTCTTTTTAGTAGAAATAGATGTGCTCGATCTTTCCTTAATTTAAGGTGAATCAATTATATGTGAATCGGTGTATTCCTAAGCTAGACAACTCCTCATCACACGAGCGTATGAAATTGTCATATGTCAAATTGTCATCAGTTTAATCTCCACAACTGCCCCATGCTAATCTCAGTTAGTGCGAGCAGTACCGCAGTACAAATCTACCCCGGATAAAAGAGGTTATTCCATTTGTCGACGGCCGATGTTATTCAAAAGGCTCCGGTTGTCAGGCGGATCGATTTAACTTTCCGGTGTTAGTTTCAATTAAACCATTGATTTTAACATTATTATGATCTTGAACACAAATTTAGTAAGATTCATCTTTCTCAAGACAAATCTGCCCCCGGGTAGGAAATCGGATTCCGTTGTCACGTTTTCACTCGGCCAATTTTACCCTCCGGTTTTTCTATCCTTTATCTCATATCCTAACTTCTTTGGTCAGTTCATCATTAGGTTATATGTTGCGATTCATCTTGGTTAATTACGTCAATCCGAATATTATCAATACGTTGCAAAATAGAAAAAGATTCATTATAATCGATTTTAATTCAATTTTAACATAGTCATCATCTATTTCCCTAAAAAGATAAACTAATTCAATTTCATATCTTGGCTAGATATAGAGTTAGCCTAATATCATTATAACTAATAGATAGATACTAATAACAACAAACAAACATAAATACATTAAAAAGTTACCAGATTACGATTGTAGCGTCAGAGCCGTATTCTCCGGAAATAACAACTCCTTTAGCAACAACGAGCCTTGATAATCCTTCTAAGTACTAAAACGATACTTATACTACATTATTATTTCGACAGAGTGTCGTTTACGGTATTTACAGAACTACAAACTAGATTAAGATAATATATATATATATAGAAGTGATATATATATATTGGTACCACTCCATCAGGCTGCAAATGAGGAGTATTTATAGAGTGAAACACAAGGCCGGCGCGGGCGGTGTAGTACCAGCGGGCGGTGCTACGATGGAGATTCTCTCCGACGATCCCCCATGTCTTTGGTGGCGAGAGAGATTCGGCTCGGGCGGGTTTTTTCGATTCGGGCGGATCTTGAAAAATATCTTTCTTCCGTTTCTTACTGTTTCGGTTTTAATCCTTCAGTTTTCCATCACACGTACCCTGAAACAGTCAAAAACACGAGCCACAGTAATTTTGATCATAAAAACTATAAGTTTTACTAAAATTATAACGATAATATCTATTTATAACGATTTCGATTTTTATGTGTTTTTAGATATATTTTTATAGAATTTATACGATATTATCGTAAATACGATATAAAAAGTCATATAATATGGTTATACTTTTATCATACATCAACTACTCCCCACTTAGCTTTTGATCGTCCTCGAGCAAAATAAACGATAATATATAAACTGTTATAATGCAAACAATATAGTTCTTCTAGACTAAATTTCTAACTTAGTAATGCATGTTGTCAACATTATAATTATATTAATTTTATCTATCTAAGATTATTAAAAAAAAAAGTGTGTATAACTTAATAAACTAGTTATAAAATATTATTTAAATGAAATTCTACATGAATTACTTAATAACTATAAAATAAAATACTTAGAAAAATTTTGTAATCGCCACTATATGAAATTTCGGAATCAAGGACTAAGTCAAGTAGTTGGCAAAATGGCTTATAACGTTCAGGCTCAGGGTGTTTGGCTAATCAACAGGATAACAAAGGGAAATCAAAAGAAAATAGAGGCAAGTCGTACGTACTTACACCTCCAACTTCTGATCAAAAAAATACCTTGATTAGTAACATCCTGACACTGTTTTGTTGTTGTTGTTGTTGTTTTTTTTTATTTTATTTTAAAGAGTTTAACACTTTTTTGAAAACAGATTGCCTTCCGAATAATATTTATTCCAATCTCAGCATATACCATTATTGAATTTCGATGTCGTCACCGCTATCCATAAGTACATACTAAACCTGCGGGATTTCAAGGAAATGTAGACCAATTTAAGTTAAGGGTCGGTTATATCTAGTTAATCATAATGGCTAATTTGGTGTGTGGTCTTGATCACTCTGCAAGGTGAGGTGGGGACAAAAATTGGAAATTACGTTCGGGTAGGCTTATTTGGCCATAGTTAGTCAAAGTAATGCCAAAAATCTCATCATTCCTAATCCGATTCCAAATTCATACTTGTCTTGAAAAGAAAATCATTCTAAAATTTTATTATAATTAAAAGTAACTTTTGTCTCATTTCATAAAAAAAATAATATTTCATACTATTTATCTAGGTATACATACTTAAAATCTTGATAAAAATCTAACATAGATATAAATAATATAGAAATAATATATCGAGATTACTTTACTTAATTAAAAATTTATTCTATCCAAATATGTCATTTTTATTATAATGATTATATATTATTTCGTTTATTTCCTTAAGATTGATTAAACTAAGTGCATCAGTATTTGATATATTAAATTTATTTTATTTACTAACCAATCTCTACTCCCCACTTACGAATTGACATCGTCTCGATGTGTAATGAGTAGTAAAAAGTTGGTTTAGGAATTAAAATAAATTTTTTAACGGGTGAATATTGTTACGTGTCATATAGATTAGCGTTTATATAATATAGCATAAAAAAAAACATTAACACAAACAAATATATTACAATATTAAAAAGTACAAGTTAACTACTAAATACTACTATAAACTAAAAAAAAAAAACTAAAACTAAGTTAATCTAAGTTATGATTAAACTAATTTATTCTAAGTTAATTTATTCTACCATTATTATTACCTTTGATATTCCTTACAACTATCATAACTATCTAATTTTCTCCACTTGAAGATCCTCCCGGATTATCATAGTAGTAGTCTCTACCGAGGAAGGCGAGCTGGAAAGTACTCATCTGTCGCTCTTTCCGGTACCCTAGCCAAACGAACACTTATTCTGGAAATCAGCCATGCAAAAGGCATAGGCTGACGGATCGGTCTGCTTCCAAATGCAAAACTAACTGCTGCTTTCTGAATCAATATTCCCCAATCTATAACAGCCCCGCTCGTTATAGCATACAATAGTAACAATTCATCATCACTGATTTCCGAGAAATCATTAGTTGGATAAATTCGTGAATTGATGAAACGTTTCCAGGTTCTCAAATGGGGAAGTAAAGCGGCAGTGGAGACAACTCTATCCTTATTATAATGTTGGAATAAAACTTGATAAGATTCCGAACATTTGTTAATAAATCCTTCAGCGGTATCAAGTATCCACTGATACTCATAATGACTAGAGGGTGATGTTTGGACTGGTGGTATATGAAAAATTTGATTGATTATGGTAGAAGTAAAAGGAACAACAGTACCTCTAATGGTAACAGACTGTAACGACTCTAGAGTACTAGCCTCTGCAAGTACCGAGTAAAACTCTCTTACCATTGTAACATTAATTCTTCCTCTGGGCATACGACAAAAATAGTCCCACCCATCTGCTTCCATTCTTATGAATGCCCAATTATCCACTTTTCTAAAATTTAGACCTCTTTCAACCAGCACCGGTGATTGGTTGAAATTACTCAAAAAAGGGTTTGGATTTGCTTCATTCATATAATTGTAAGGGATGGGGTGGAAAAACAGATAATGCGAATTAGGGAGTACGGAGTTTGGGGTATGCGGAGGAGAATAACTGTTAACTGACGAATGATCGGACATTTTATACGGAATATATAAGAAAACGAGAGACTTAAGAGGTGAATTGGCAATTTGAGGAGTGAGTCCCTCTGTTTCCTTTTATAGAAGTGCCAGAAATAGATAAGAAACAACTGAATGAGGTCGGTAGAACACCAGCCGCGCGGCGGGCGGTGCTACGGTCTTTCGGTCCTGATTTTTGCATTTAGGATGTTCTATCAGGTTTATTCAGTGTGAATACATGTAATTTTATCTAAAACAGGGGTGAAAAATTCTAATAATACAGAAACAACGTAAAAACGTAAAACTGCGTAGTGTACTAACCACAGAGTACATCAAACCGTCTAAAATAAAAATCAAACCAAAGTATATCGTCATACATCGTAAAATAGGAAAAGTTTACTTAACTACTCATCTCCATCGTAATCCTCATCTTCATCATAAGATGAGTCAAAATGAGCCGAAAAAGATCCAAACATACTAGAAGTAAAATCAGCCCCGAGAGACTGAGTCGTACTAAAATCATAGTTAAACTGTTGTGGATCCACTGACGTAGAAGCTTGAAATGTAGCCTGAGTTTGCCTCGTCGTCATCGTCACCGAACCTTCCAATCCAAACGAGCCGAGACTGCTTTCACATCATCACTCATCTGAAGTTACTCCTCCCATGCCCATGGATGCATCAAACGAACTCAGTAAACATACTACTACATCCTACGGATGACGTCATATAGTCTGGAATAAAAGCGGTGGTGGGACAGGTGGAATCCAATCGGCATAGTATATGGGTCAGGTGACTGAGGGTAACGAGCGAGAAATCTGCATATTTGGGATCTATATTCTCGATGAAAGCCACTGTGACCTCTTTGGCCAATCCTAAGATCTTGACCCACTTCCTATTCTCGTTTCACAAGCTAAGGCTATATTAGCATCAGATTCTAGCCTGAGCTTGAATCATATTTGAAACATAGCCTCTATCCGGCTATTCTCGCCTGAAGTGGATGCGGTGAGGGATTGCCTAGGAACTCGAGATGTCGAATAGGAGATGGTGTGGTGGTTGTTGATGTTCTTTGGCGGTTAGGATTATTGTAGTTGATTCTACCAAGTGAGCAAAGCGAGTTAGTTTCTCGCCAATAAGTGGAGCAAAAGGTGACATAATCCTATCTGAGGGTAGTTCTGGTACTTCATGAAGATCACACAAGGCAGAAATAAGATTAGGGGAGCGGCGCAGGCGTCCTCCTCGAGTTCTATTCTTAACAAAATCACATGCCTTGGTAAAAATTAACTTCCCTAGATTTATTGGAATGTCTGCACCATAGCCCAGTCAAAACAACATCCTCACGACCATAAGCATAGAGATGAGTCGAAGGATTAACATTATATCCTATAAATTGCTTGATAATACGATGTCCCTTATACACTCTTGTCCATAAGGAAACCTTTATCCTTCCAAAAAACGTGGGATCAAAGTCACTGAGCTTCAAATGATTTAGCTAGTAGTCTACCAGGTGAGTCTAAATTCCAAGCGATCGATTATTATCATCCTCAAGTATCTCGGGTAACCCATAAATAGAATTTATCATGAAGAGATTGAAGGAGACATTAACCGTCCTAAGAGGGATACTTTCTAGATCATCAAGAGTAGCCCTATCATAAGTAGATAAAACAGAATAAAATTCGGCTACCATTGTGACATTTATGTTACTAGTGCGTTCCATCGCAATTTCCATCCATTCCCTATCTTGGAAGATTTTTTTCACTTCTTCTCCCAAACAGTCAAAATCCATACCACGTTCTAAAGTGACCCCGCACTTACTGAAAAATCCATCATAGGCATTTTTAGCTTCAATACTAGCGGTTTTTTTTCAAAAGAAACGGCTTCTTCAAGTTCAGTTAAGGGTCGCGGTTCATGAACCGGTACTACTACAGGGTTATCTGGTTTTCTTTTCTTAGAGCTTCTCCTAGATGATGAGGCCATCTACGATTTTGGTATGACAAAATAACAACAAAAACAACAACAAACAACAAACACAAACAAGTACTTAGACCAAATTATAGGAAAAATAAAATTAAAATTAAAAACTAAAAGCTTGATAAAAATTAAAATGATTGATATACATATATATATAGTTACCGTAGAGAGCTAGAAAGAGTAGGTAGTTGCCGGAATAGATGGTGGTGCCGCCGAAATGTTGAGAAAAGAGAGGAGCTTTGTTTGAAAAATCTATCCTTTTATGCAATGGTGATGAATTTGTGGAGTGGAATGGAAGAGAAGATGATTAATTAAGTAATTTGGGATAGAAGATTTGGTGAAAAGTGATGAAATTTTTGAAGAGGGGAAAAGGGGTGAGGGTCGGCTTTTTTTGGTGGAAGAAATGAGGAAGATGAAGATGAAAGTGTGATATTTTTAGGTTATAAAGCTAACGAATCGAATCGAACTCCTATCGACTCGAATCGTTAGTAATTACTCGATTCTCCTTTCAATTTTTTTTTTTTGTGTAATAATTTAGATTGCATCATAAAAATATTTTTATAAAATCATAAAATTATTTAATGATAAAATAAATTATTACGATTTTTTATAAAAGCTTTTTAAAGAAAATATTTTTGGTATGATAAATTTTAATTCTATCATATAAACCATATATGATATAATCATAAGTTTATCATAAAATTTTTATGACTCTCTTTTTTTTTTTTTTGAAAATAAAAATAAAAGAAAAAAAATAAAATTTAATCTAATTCTGCTCCTATCATCTTTAAATCTTCGAGATTTCTATAGTAACGGTTGATCGGGGTCAATCAGGTTATAATATACTCGACCACCATAAACCAATACTAGCAAGAGGACTAGGCCCATCGTAGTATAGCTATAGTGAATCAAGGTCGATCCCACAGGGAACCAATTGTGGATCATTTCATATACAAACAATTAATCACCCATGCCAAGGACACAAAGGCGGTCTATGACCAACATAAGACAAGAAAAGTAAAGACACGACTCGACACAGCGTAATTAACTCTCCCAATTATAGTCTTTATCGTTTGGACCTAGATAATTTATATAATAAAGCTGAACTTATTAAGCGTCAATCCGTTTGTATCTATCTTAGATTGGCTACGGGAGTCATCCTCTTAAACTTGACTTAGCACCGGTTAGGTTACTAGATCATCGTGCTACATTACGTGACTTCGCTTTTTTTAGGCTTCCATCTCATATAACTTCGTGACGCTTACGATACTAAGGATGCCGATATTAATCGTACACCTCGTCCAGGCAACATTCCTATAGTTAGGCATTTCTTAAACGATCGATCATCGGTCGTCTATTAACAATTACCTGACGGTCTCATGTTAATCTACGATTTACGATAACTAGGTGAGCTCAATTCCCAAATACAAAACCTACCTAGATCTCATTTGAAAGTCCGGAAGATCATTCATGAGCCAACCCAGGAGCCCTATATTGGTATTTCCTAATCATACGCTAATTAAAGCAGACGAGCAACGAGGCGTAGCCATACCTCACCGAGATGATAAATTCTATTAAGTTAACCTAACCATAAAGACGTGGCTATTTAACGGATAAAACAGGGCTCGGTCGACCGAATAGGTGGGCTCGGTCGACCGAGTGAACTCATTCGGTCACCCGAATCAATTTCGTCCCCAGATTACATCCCTGAACGTATCTATCAGCGTTTCATCATATAGAACAGATTAAACAGTAATTCGTAAAGCATTCATATAAACTAACTTAGATACACATTAATTAAACAATGCAGATTCGTGGATAGAAACTAAGTAGATGACGTAGGTTATGGGATCATAGACAAGGAGTCGCCACATCCCTAACGTCATAGCCTAGATCTACATCATCTAGCTATGATTAACTAATTCAAACGATAAAGCATAATTGGGAGGGATTAATTACTTAAAAGAAAAGAAACAGAAAATAAAGGCTTACATAATGCAGCCCTTAAATTGCTGGAAACACCCTCAATAAACTACATTGAATCAAGATATGAATAGAGTGATTTTATTGAATGATATTCTAAGGTATATGTTGGTATGTGTTACAATTTTCGTAGCTGCTTGCTTATATAGAGGTTTTTGCCGACTTAGGGTGGTTCTAGAAGATAAGCACGATATAAGCCGGAAACCGACCCAAACCTAAGGCTCGGTCAACCGAAGAGCCGCACTCGGTCGATCAAGCTATAGGCTCGATCGACCGAACCTAAGTTTGCATGTTTAACACGTTTTCTTCGTCTAGCTTGTTCCCCACTGCACGCTTGCATGTTGATCCGATTAATCTTCCACTTAATGCTCCGATTTTCTTCCTTCCTTATCTTGAGATAATTGATTGAATGACATTAATCCTCTCGATTTGTAATGATCTGTAAAATCAATAATTATCGCACAATAAATCGGCTTTAAATAATAAAAATGGCTAAATACCAATTCATATAATATAAATAACATAACCTTAAATAATACATATAAACATGTGATTTAAGATAAAATATATATTATTAGTCTCAATTTAAGGTCAATGTTGATGTCTTTTACGGGTATAATTTGACCGTCATCAACTACCCCCCACTTAGACTTTGATCGTCCCGAACAAACCATCAATAAGTCATTTCCCAAGACAACATTTCCCATGGTCAGGTCATACTTACGCAAGAAACTCAAGTCAACTCATACTAGTCATGCTCATAAGATATCCATTATTCACTACTCACTATGAATCGAAGTGATGTGTGCATGTGCATTTAGTTTTATATATTCGTGGCAAGATTAGAGTTTATGCCAACTTCGTAATCTCAACCTACCAACCTCAGCATTCATACTTCTCAAGCCTTTAAATTTTTGAAGCACTAGAGCAATAAGCAAGAGCGTATCTATAGGGATTTTGGACTTGGAGACCGAGTACTACTCAAAGCCTCTTAAAGAGTTGAATATTTTTTCATATCTTCATATTTTTCAAATACTATTAATCTCAAGGAAGAAAACTTTTTAGAGTATCCCCTATCTTAGATCATGTATAGCATTGAATATTACCACAAGCTTGTAGGCTACTTTGGTAATGTTACTACAAGCCCAGTGTCTAACATTTTGCTAAAACACAGGTACGTCTCAAGCTTATTACTCCGCTTTAATGGCTAAAAGATAAGAATGCATCAGCAGATAGATATTGATACTAAGTTCACATAACCAATCATCTATGCAATGTACACATACTTTCTTCGATTATTATGATTTGCGCGGTATACTCGATTCACTGATTGAGTAATTGAATAATAAATAACTACTTGCAAAAGCGAGCATGAATATCCTTAAATTTACCTAACATAAGTATAAAATGATCACGTACTCATGAAACTTGGTTCCTTTCCTATCAATTCTTAGCTAGGAACTCACAATTCTAAGGGTACGAGATACATAATATGGTATTTATTCAAATTTTTTCAATCATGTGCCGTTTCATTCAATTTTCAATTATAACATAACATGACATAACATGGCTAAGTCTCCTACCCCCCACTTAAACATGGCATTGTCCTCAATGACAAAAATAAATGAGAAGTTAAGAAAAAGACTTAGCTCTGGAAACGGCTCTCAAGTAAAGGAAAAATATCGGAGTAAATTTCAGCATGTTGTGGAGAAGCAAGTGAAAACCTGTATAAGCAGACAAACTCCACGAAACCGTTAATAACACCATGTCTATGGAAGTTATAGAATAATATGGCAGTAATGAGGTATAAATACCGAAAAACATTTTAAGCCACTTTATTTTACACAACCAAAGACAAGAAAAATACTAAATAGAAAGAAAAATAAACAAGCAACTAAAGATGGTGGTCTTCATCTAAAAACTGGGTGGATAAGACAAAGATCAAAAAGCATAACCCCATGTGGGAAAACACGAGGTGGACTGGCTCACTATGTATCCAGTCCAATATAAAAGAGAAACTTGGTAAGTTATAACAGATGCAATGCGGCCTAGAGGATAACGATAAAATTAAATACTTAGCGCAGACGCTTCTCGCTTGCATTGGATATCAACAACTTAGAGAGATGTAGCTACTCCTCGAAATTACTAATAACCCAATGTATCACATAAAAGTCATAACCGTCATCAACAAGGTCGGATCAGTATGATAATGTAGAACAAAACTTATCATCTAGAAATGCCGGAATAGGCGGAAAAGTGTGAAATTTAAAACTTCCGGTAGAAAGATAAGTTGTTCTTTGATCGAACCAAAAACCTTTAAAATCTAGCTAGGGTCAGAACTACACTTCCCCCAACTAGGATCATGAAAATCAAAATGATAAAAAATTATCATTAAAGCTTAGCAATATTTCAAATTCCGCAACACAAAGGTACTTTGTAAACAAAATGGAGGTGAAGAGTATGATGGGTTTAGAAAAAGATATACATAAGGATGGGAAGAAAAGATAAAGGGTGGGTAAGAAATTGTGTTTATGGGTGGGTTGAAAATGGTTAAGGCATTGAGATTGGGTGGGAGAGTGAAATGGATGGAAAGAAAGAGAGGCGATGAAAGAATGGTTAGAAATGTGAACTGTTGGGGCAGATTGGTGAGAGGATCGAAAAGGTTGAAGGGTTAAAAGGTATAAATGAAAGGATAAGGGTAGTTGCAGAATGAATTGCGCACCACTTTGAATTTTCACTTGGATCACCATTCTAAAAGATTTTTGGAAGTTGACCAAAATTGTTCTTGTTCACACCAATCTTTCTCTGTTACATTTTCAAAAATTCTCAAGCTCTCTTAATGCTTCCATCTTAAGGTTGTTTGCTAAATTTCCTTTTCTTTAGCAATTTCTCGACTCTCCTACGGAACTCTATTTCACGTGGTCTATATTGAGTAAAAAAAGTTTTGCACATCCTTAGCCCAATGGCCATCGGAACTCGGCAAAATAAAAAACCTCAACATATTTCACGTTACTCTTATTTGACTCAAAGAAAACAAAACCTATAATCCTAAAAAGAAATCCTAAGGGTTTTAAAGAAGTAGTTCTGAGTTTAAAGTCCTCAGCTCGACGTTCCAAAGATTATCCTTGTCAGTTATCATTCTTGGATCGCCAGACTTTGACCCTTTGCGCACTATAAGAGGTGGGCTTGTTGATTTTGCGGATTAATACCCTTCCCTTGGTTGTGAGACCTAGGAAACAACATTTATCCAAAGCTCTTACCTCGGCTCTCGTTTTAGGAATTAGTGAATTCTAAGAAACTCGGCTAAAATTATGGTTTTGGCCTTGACAATAAGAAACAATGAATCTAAGTACTCCGAATAAGGTCGGTTATGTAGGCAAGCCTACGCCGTCTTATTCGTTGGAACATATGTGATGATTCGAGGCCAATCCGTCAATATAAGCCCGTTTAGCTTTGAAGGCTTATCGGCTATGCTAAGTCTTGTTGAAGCTGGCGTAACGCATACATCACACGTGGAGGGGAGTCGATTGAGCGAAGCTCGTTTGAACTCGCTTGACCATGGTTAAACCATTTCGAACCTATGTACAAAGATTCTTCGATTTCTAAATTGTCACCCAAAGCGTAATCTCGTTTTTGTTTAAGGTGGGTTCACCGAGAAGCCATCACCATAAACATCAACGAAAGCCGAAGATTGCGTTCTCTCAAAACTCAACGTCTTCTTTAGATTGTGAATGCTTAAACTACACAATTTGTTGCTCCCCTGGCCAGTAGAAGCAATCTTATGCATAGGACAAAGAGATTTTAACAGGACTACGAGGAACTCTTTATTCACTGCTTCCTTTCAACGACTACATGTTTCCTTACACCCTCTAGATGAGACATATATGGGGCAAAACCTTCGACACTTATAAAATTATTCTTACAAACCAACTCCGGGCTAAGATTCATACTAAGGTTCATGTATAGGCTAACTTATGCTCAAAAAACCAAAAGGTAGTAAAACATAAGCAAAAAAAAGGTAGTACCTTGCCTTCAACATTGTACCACGAAGAATTTAAGCCTTTAAGATTTTTTTTCGGAGCCATCTTTGTGCTTTAAAGGTATTGCTTCCATCGCTTTTCCCATCTTAGATTCGTAGCTCCACATGTTTGCTGGGTTATTTTCTCAGCGCCCTTGAAAAATTATTGACTTGGATTATTGCTTCCCTGGTTTCTGCAAACAGAAGAAAAACAAAACATACCGTAGACTGATTTTAACATGGTCTCTCATGCTTCTATCAGACTTACGGATTAAACATACGGGGATAAACAGAAACACGAAGTCACACAGAGCAGACAACCAGAGGGACTCAAAAACGTAAAAACAGACTTCCAAAAGCGAAAACTCGACATGAATAAAAAATTATTTATATATAAAATTGACCGTTGGCTCCCGGCAACGGCGCCAAAAACTTGATCGGGGTCAATCAGGTTATAATATACTCGACCACCATAAACCAATACTAGGAAGAGGACTAGGCCCATCGTAGTATAGCTATAGTGAATCAAGGTCGATCCCACAGGGAACCAATTGTGGATCATTTCATATACAAACAATTAATCACCCATGCCAAGGACACAAAGGCGGTCTATGACCAACATAAGACAAGAAAAGTAAAGACACGACTCGACACAACGTAATTAACCTCCCCAATTATAGTCTTTATCGTTTGGACCTAGATAATTTATATAATAAACTCGAACTTATTAAGCTTTGTCAATCCATTTGTATCTATCTTAGATTGGCTACGGGAGTCATCCTCTTAAACTTGACTTAGCACCGGTTAGGTTACTAGATCAACGTGCTACATTACGTGACTTTCGCTTTTTTAGGCTTCCATCTCATATAACTCGTGACGCTTACGACACTAAGGATGCCGATATTAATCGTACACCTCGCCCAGGCAACATTCCTATGGTTAGCGTACTTCTAAACGATCGCATCGTCTCATCTCTATTAACAATTACCTTGACGGTCTCATGTTAATCTACGATTTACGTATAACTAGGTGAGCTCAATTCCCAAATACAAAACCTACCTAGATCTCGCATGAAAGTCCCGGAAGATCATTCATGAGCCAACTAGGAGCCCTATATTGGTATTTCCTAATCATACGCTAATTAAAGCAGACGAGCAACGTAGCGTAGCCATACCTCCGAGATGATAAATTCTATTAAGTTAACCTAACCATAAAGGCGTGGCTATTTAACGGATAAAACAGGGCTCGGTCGACCGAATAGGTGGGCTCGTCGACCGAGTGAACTCATTCGGTCACCCGAATCAATTTCGCCCCCAGTTACATCCCTGAGCGTATCTATCGGCGTTTCATCATATAGAACAGTTAAGCGATGAATTGTAAAGCATTCATATAAACTAACTTAGATACACATTAATTAAACAATGCAGATTCGTGGATAGAAACTAAGTAGAGATGGCGTAGGTTATGGGATCCTCATAGAGACAGCGAGTCGCCACATCCCTAACGTCATAGCCTAGATCTACATCATCTAGCTATGATTAACTAATTCAAACGATAAAGCATAATTGGGAGGGATTAATTACTTAAAAGAAAAGCAGAAAATAAAGGCTTACATAATGCGCCCTTAAATTCTTTGAAACACCCTCAATAAACTACATTGAATCAAGATATGAATAGAGTGATTTTATTGAATGATATTCTAAGGTATATGTTGGTATGTGTTACAATTTTCGTAGTATTTGCTTGCTTATATAGAGAGTTTTGCCGACTTAGGGTGGTTCTAGAAGATAAGCACGATATAAGCCGGAAACCGACCCAAACCTAAGGCTCGGTCAACGAAGAAAGTGCACTCGATCGATCGAAGCTATAGGCTCGGTCGACCGAACCTAAGTTTGCATGTTTAACACGTTTTCTTCGTCTAGCTTGTTCCCCACTGCACGCTTGCATGTTGATCCGATTAATCTTCCACTTAATGCTCCGATTTTCTTCCTTCCTTATCTTGAGATAATTGATTGAATGACATTAATCCTCTCGATTTGTAATGATCTATAAAATCAATAATTATCGCACAATAAATCGGCTTTAAATAATAAAAATGGCTAAATACCAATTCATATAATATAAATAACATAACCTTAAATAATACATATAAACATGTGATTTAAGATAAAATATATATTATTAGTCTCAATTTAAGGTCAATGTTGATGTCTTTTACGGGTATAATTTGACCGTCATCAACGGTCCATCAACCTAATTCCTAGAAATGATGCGTTTGAATTCTCTCTTTGTTGTCCATCGGGATTTTCGGATAACCACCTAGTCGTTCCCATCTTAATTACATTCAAACATTCATCCTGGGATTTGGTTGTGCTGTCCCCACATTTTCCATTATGTTCACTTTTGCCACAAATTCTACATTTCTTTAGAAATCTTGCCCTTCTCTTTATAGCACTTCTTGAATTTCCATTACAAAGATCTCTTTCTCTGATTTCGCGTATCAGTTCCTTGTTCAAGTTAGAAACTAAGGCTTCTATTCTAAAGGCAACATCTTTATCTAAACCTAATTTTAAAAGCAAAATAAAAACTTCTATTCTATCTATGAAAGGCATTCCAGTTCTTTTACGTCTACCCGGTAAAAGACGAAACTACTTAAATTGCATATTAAAAAGTGAATTTAGAAAGATAGTACCCGTAATCGGTTGAGTTTAGAATTCCTGCTTCCTTAATCTGTTGGAGGGTCGTTAAGCAATAATATTTCTTTCGTTTGAGGTATCCTTTGGTTTCCACGAATAATTTTACCTGTGGCCATTGGCTATAAAAGTTGTTTTCCATGATTAGTTCAATGACTCAGGACTTATAGACTTTAGTTACGTCGTAGAGGACTGTCCATCTAGATTTAAGCTTTCGGAAACAACTTTAAAGCGTGAATTGTACAAAAGTACTCGATCACCTACATGGAACTCACGATTATAGATTTTCTTATCATGGAAAGCTTTCGTATGCGTTCTTGTAGATTCGAGCATTTTCATAAGAATCGAGTCGAAACTCATCCAGATTCACGTTAAGCGAAGTAATCTATGATCACCAATGACTTTAGGATCAAAATTTAGGAATTTAATAGCCCACAAAGCTCGGTGTTCTAATTCAACAGGGAGATGACAAGATTTACCAAAAACTAATTTATAAGGAGAATAACCAATTGGTGTTTTAAAGGCTGTTCTATATGCCCATAATGCATCATCTAGTCTTACGCTTGATTTCTACGATTTGAGTCCCTTTGTTTTCTCCACGATTCTTTTAATTTCTCTATTAGACACCTCTACCTGTCCACTAGTTTGCGGATGATAGGGTGTTCCTAGCTTATGAGTTACACCATATTTCTCAATTATCTTAGTAAATGGTCGGTTGCAAAAATGTGAACCTCTATCACTAATGATAGCCCTCGGAGTGCCATATCTTGTAAATATATTCTTTTTAAGGAACCTTAGCACAACCTTGGTATCGTTAGTGGGAAGAGCTTCAGCTTCTACCCATTTCGAGACATAATCAACCATTACAAGAATAAATCCTTTTCCAAATGATATAGGGAAAGGTCCCATGAAATCTATACCCCATACATCAAATAATTCACATTCTAAAATCGGTTGCATAGGCATTTCATGTTTTTTCGATATATTTCCCCATTTTTGACATGATTTACAAGATTTTACATATTTATACGCATCTTTATATAGTGTAGGCCAATAAAAACCACATTGTAAAACTTTAAAAGCAGTTTTCCATCCTCCATGATGACCTCCTGCCTCTGATTATTCCATCCGAGCATCTTCGGAAAAGATCTGGTTTCTCCCAATAGTAAAACTTTAAGTCGTAAAAGAATTTCTTTTTCTGCTGCCAAGTCCAATGAGACGGGACGTAATTACAGGTAAGATAGTTAACTATATTCTCAAACCATGGTGAATTTTCTTTTAATGGTATTTTATCTTTTAATAATTGCATGGTTAAGGGAGTATCTATCCTAAAAAGTTGTTCATCAGGAAATGAATCTCGTATTTCATTTCCTCTTCCTTCATCATTTTCCATTCTACTTAGATGATCTGCTACTACATTTTCACTTCATTTTTTATCCTTGATTTCTATATCAAATTCTTGAAGTAACAAAATCCATCTAAGAAGACGTGGTTTAGCATCTTTCTTACTTAACAGATACTTCAAGGCTGAATGGTCTGTATAAATAATAACCTTAGATCCGACAATATACGATCTAAACTTTTCTAAGGCAAATATTACAGCCAACAGTTCTTTTTCTGTAGTTGCATAATTAAGTTGAGCTGCATTTAGAGTGTGAGACGCATAGTAAATTGCTTTGAGTACTTTGTTATATCTTTGACCTAAGACAGCTCCTACAGCTAAATCACTTGCATCACACATTATTTCAAACGGTAAATCCCAATCTGGTGCCACCAGTACTGGTGCAGTAGTCAACTTCGCTTTTAGGGTCTGAAAGGCTTCCATACATTTGTCATCAAAATTAAATGGTACCTCTTTTTCAAGCAAATGACTTAGAGGCTTTGCTATTTTTGAGAAATCTGCAATAAATCTCCTATAAAATCCAGCATGTCCGAGAAATCCTCTCAAAGTTCTTAAATTGACTGGTGGAGGTAACTTTTCAATTACTTCGACTTTAGCTTTATCTACTTCGATACCTACTTCAGAGATTCTATGACCTAGAACAATTCCTTCTGATACCATTAAGTGACATTTTTCCCAGTTTAATACTAAATTGGTATCTTCACAGCGTTGTAACACTCGTTCTAAGTGTGATAAACATTCACCGAAAGAATCTCCATAAACACTAAAGTCATCCATAAAGATTTCTAAGAATTTCTCGACCATGTCAGAAAATATTGCCATCATACATCATTGAAATGTAGTCGGTGCATTACATAAACCAAATGGCATTCGTTTATAAGCAAAAGTTCCATACGGACAAGTGAAAGTAGTTTTTCTCTATCTCTGCTTTGCAATGAATATCTCAGTAAATATCACGAATAGCCATCTAAGAAACGATAATATTTATGTCCACTTAATCGTTCCAACATTTGTATGCGATGAATAGAAGTGGATGATGATCTTTCTTAGTATGTTCATTCAGTTTTCTAAAATCAATACACATTCGATATCCTGTAATTTCCCTTGTCGGAATCCATTCATTTTTATCATTTTCTTTTACCGTGAAACCTCCTTTCTTTGGTACTACTTGAGTTGGACTCACCCATTCACTATCTGATATGGGAAATATTATCCCCATTTCTAATAGCTTAATAACCTCTTTCTTAACAATGGTTTGTAAATTTGGGTTGAGGCGGCGTTGTGGCTGAATACAAGGTTTAGCTTCCTCATTTAGGATGATCTTATGAAAGCATATCTCAGGGCTAATTCCTTGAATATCTGCCACTATCCATCCAAATGCTTTCTTATGATTTCTTAACATTCTAAGTAATTGATCTTCTTGTTCATTAGTTAAGGTTGATGAAATAATAATCGGTAGTAGATTATCAGTTTCAAGAAAAGCATACTTAAGATTTGTAGGAAGTGGTTTCAATTCCAGATTCCTTGGTGGATCTTCTACTGAAGGTTTTAGAACTGGCCCTTCTAGTTCTAATTCCAAATACTTATGCCACGGATGTTTAGAAAACAGCCCCTTATCAAGATAAAGGATCACTTCTTTCATTTCAGTATCATTTTCATCTTCTTTATAGATAGATAATGCTAAACATTCCTCTAGCTTATCTTCATAAGCTTGCAATTGATCATCACAGAGTGTAGATATCTCATCTATAAAAGAACACGATTCTGGTGATTTGTATGGATGATTCATAGCTTTGAAGATATTGAAGGAAACTTCATCTTCGTTAACTCTTAGTATCAGTTCTCCTTTTTGAACATCGATTAATGTTCTTCCTGTTGCTAGAAATGGACGACCTAGAATAATTGGCGCTGAATATCCTTCTTCCATTTCCATTATTACAAAATCTACTGGAAAGTACAATTTGTCTACTTTAACCAACACGTCCTCGATGACTCCCTTAGTATGTTTAATCGATCTATCTGCCATCTGAAGGGTCATTTCAGTATTTGTAAGCTCTCCTATGCCTAGTTTCTTATAATCCTCATAAGACATGAGATTTATACTTGCTCCAAGATCACATAGTACTTTCTTAAACAGAAATCCTCCAATCTCACATGGGATTGTAAAACTACCAGGATCTTTAAGTTTAGGAGGCAACTTATGTTGGAGTACTGCAGAGCATTCTTCATTAAGGCATATATTCTCATATTCTTCTAACCGTTTTTTGTTTGATAGGATATCTTTAAGAAACTTTCCATAGGTAGGCATGTTGATTAGGGCTTCGATAACAGGGATATTGACATGAATATGACGAAAAGTATCAAGGAAACGAGCATACTTCTTATCAGTTTTTATCTTTCTAATTTGATCCTTAGGTGGGTAAGGTAAAGATTCCAAATCTATAACCTTTGGTTCGAAGTTATACCTCTCTTTCCTTTTTCCTTAAATCTTTGAGCAAGACTTGTTCGCCATGTTTCATTCTCATACGATCTTTTCTTTGAAACATCTTCTGTATCGATTTTCCCCTTTTTCGGTTATTGGCAAATCTTCCTTCTTTTCTTCAGTATTGTTTTCTCTAACATGTTCCTTAAATAAGGTTCTCAGGTCACTGTCCATTGGATTTTTTAGAATCCTAGGAGTTTTAACCCATTCCTTATTCTTACTTTCGGAGTTCAACTTTACTATTTTGTTTCAAGAAATCTTCAATAATTTCTTCTTCTTCATTGATAAATTCAAGTTCAACTGAGGTTTCCATATTTGTCTCAAATTTTCCATTTAAATCATTCTCTACTTCATTATCTCCACGAGTTTTACATTCTAAGTATCTCCACAAAGTTTTCTACTTCTCGTAATAACATCATTTACTTCTCTCGGGTTTCTTTCGGTATTACTTGGTAATCCTCCTGGAGGTCTACTGTTTTTACGTTCTCCTTCTCTACTCAAATGATCTTCCATATTCCTTATTGATGCTTCTATAGTTCTCATTCTGGTATCATGTCCACTCATGGATGTTTTTAATGTACTCATATCCTTAGTGACTGTCCCTATAGAAGTTATCATAGTTTCTACATTTTTAGCTTGAGTAGAAACTACACCCATCATATTTTCCATTAATTTCTCCTATTTATCAACTCCTTCAGGTTGAGTTGGACTTTGAGTGACTGGTATACTTTGAGTAGTATGTTGTGGATACGATCTAGGTAATGATTGTAGGTTCTGATTCGCGGTATCTCCTTGATAAACTTGATTACTATATGAATTCTTATATTGAGGCTGGATACGGTGGTTGTCCTTGCTTACTAGGGTTTTCGGACCAACGATAAGTAGGGTGATCTCTTCTAATAGCACTAAACGAGTTTGAATACGAGTTGTTCATATTCTTATGCTGTTGTAAAAAACTCACCTCCTCCCTTGAATATCCTTCTGGTTCTTCTTTCCCTAATGACACATTATCATGATTTGAGTAGTCATTTGTTAAATTATTTTCCAAGTTAGCATTCTTACTGGTTTGTAAGCCATCAAATTTCCTACTTAAATTCTCCAAGTGTGCTAGAACTTCCGTGATTCGATGTACATTCTCTCGCAAATGCTACTTTTCTTGTGCTAGAACCGGTTTCCCACATTCTCGTTATTTTTGGAAATCTTTTCTATGGCATCGTAAACTAATTGGGCTTCACTCATCATTAAAGAACCACCACATGCATGATCAACGCCTGCACGTGAGTCTTTCCTCGATTCTGACGTAAAAGTTGGATTTGCATATCTAAGGAATAACCATGATCGGGACAAGCTCTTAATAGTTTCTTAAATCTCTCCCAAGCATTCCCAAGCGTTTCTTCAGATCCTTGTCTAAAGTTAGCAACTTCGACCTTTAACTCCAAATTTCTACCAGAGAGTAAATATCGCTTTAAGAACTCGGTTTGAATCTCCTCCCAACATGTCAACGAATGATGTGGGAGTGACATAAACCAATCTCGTGCTCTTCCTTTTAAAGAAAAAGGAAACATAGACATCCTTGTTAATTCACGATGAGCACCTTGACTTTTGGCTGTATTACACAATTCTTCTAAAAGATAAAGATGATGATGTGGATCCTCATCATCTTCTCCTAGAAATTGGGCTCTTGTGTCAATTAAACCAAAAAGATGAGATTTTATTTTGAAATTATTTTCTCCTTCATTTGGTAAACGAATTGGATTATTAGTCTGGTTTCTTCTTACGGTCTGATCACAGATTGGTCTCGGGTTTGGTAGGTTAGGATTATTATGATTATTCTGGTTCCGATTTTGATTATTTCTATCATTAGGATTTTGATTATTTGGTATTGGTGGATTTCGATTAAGGTTTTGTCCATGTCCTTGGGCATGTACAATACCTTGTTCGAGTGTTTCATCACCGATTTCGCCATTCTCGCTTTCGATTTGATGATGATTCGTCAGGATTTCCGACTAGTATGACCTCGTTTACTCTCTACTCTTAACTGCCTTTCGTAAGTATTTATGTCAGGCTTATAAGGAGTGAGTGGGGCCTTACGCTTCGGTCATTAACTATCGAAAGCAGAAAATAACTTGATAAAGACAGTATAAAATATTGGTAACTTACCTACAAGGTAAGTACCAACGAAAAATAAAAAGAAATGTGATAAGAAGAGTGTTGACTTATCCTCGAGAATTTTGAGCTAATACAAGTAGAAACCATTCGAACACAATGAAGTAGCGTCGTGTCCCCGGCAACGGCGCCGGAAAGTCGACGCGTGGCCTTTTCTAGTGCTATTCGGTCCTTAACCGACGATTGTATCGGGTCAAAGCAGTAGTGCTAGTATGGTGAGTCAGTGTCGAAATCTCGAGGAAACGTATGGTAATTCAGAGTGTGGCTAAACACCAAGAAGCTATTATTAACTCGATCTAAGTCGCAATTTTTCTTTTTTCTATTTAGTAACCTTAAAACAGTAAATAAATGCATAAAACTAAAACAGATATATATAGATACAAAAATATATATATATATAAGCATATAGAAATACAAATATCTATATAGATGTAAATATATATAGGTACCAATACAATATATAAGATATAAATACTAGTAATATTATTAGAAACTAGCCAAGAATATGTCACTGAATCAGTATCTCTTTTTAGTAGAAATAGATGTGCTCGATCTTTCCTTAATTTAAGGTGAATCAATTATATGTGAATCGGTGTATTCCTAAGCTAGACAACTCCTCCTCACACGAGCGTATGAAATTGTCATATGTCAAATTGTCATCAGTTTAATCTCCACAACTGCCCCATGCTAATCTCAGTTAGTCTGAACAGGTACCGAGTACAAATCTACCCCGGATAAAAGAGGTTATTCCATTTGTCAGACGGCCGATGTTATTCAAAAGGCTCCGGTTGTCAGGCGGATCGATTTAACTTTCCGGTGTTAGTTTCAATTAAACCATTGATTTTAACATTATTATGATCTTGAACACAAATTTAGTAAGATTCATCTTTCCCAAGACAAATCTGCCCCCGGGTAGGAAATCGGATTCCGTTGTCACGTTTTCACTCGGCCAATTTTACCCTCCGGTTTTTCTATCCTTTATCTCATATCCTAACTTCTCTCTGGTCGGGTTCATCATTAGGTTATATGTTGCGATTCATCTTGGTTAATTACGTCAATCCGAATATTATCAATACGTTGCAAGATAGAAAAAGATTCATTATAATCGATTTTAATTCAATTTTAACATAGTCATCATCTATTTCTAAAAAAGATAAACTAATTCAATTTCATATCTTGGCTAGATATAGAGTTAGCCTAATATCATTATAACTAATAGATAGATACTAATAACAACAAACAAACATAAATACATTAAAAGTTACAGATTACGATTAGAAGCGTCGAGCCGTATTCTCCGAAATAACAACTTCTTTAGCAACAACGAGCCTTGATAATCCTTCTAAGTACTAAAACGATACTTATACTACATTATTATTTCGACAGAGAGTGTCGTTTTACGGTATTCTGTAACTACAAACTAGATTAAGATAATATATATATATATATATATATATATATATATATATATATATATATATATATATATAGAAGTGATATATATATATATTGGTACCACTCACTCCATCAGCTGCAAATGAGGAGTATTTATAGAGTGAAACACAAGGCGGCGCGGGCGGTGTAGTACAGCGCTGGGCGGTGTAGTATCAAGCGGGCGATGCTACAGTGGAGATTCTCTCCCGACGATCCCCGTGTCTTTGGTGGCGAGAGATTCGGCTCGGGCCGGTTTTTTCGGTTCGGGCCGGATCTTGAAAAATATCTTTCTTACATTTCTTATGCAAGCCGGTTTTAATCCTTGATTTTCCATCACACGCACTCAAACAATCAAAAACATGAGCCACAAGTAATTTTGATCATAAAACTATAAGTTTTACTAAAATTATAACGATAATATCTATTTATAACGATTTCGATTTTTATGTGTTTTTAGATATATTTTTATAGAATTTATACGACATTATCGTAAATACGATATAAAAAGTCATATAATATGGTTATACTTTTATCATACATCAACATCTTCAATTATAAAATGTATCATTTGAATATTTGATGTCTTTATGTATTGATAAGTTGTATGGATTGTATCCTTAAAGATGATGTTTAGAGACCTATTTATCATCTGTATGAGATCATTGAGATTTGTTTCATGTACTATAGCTCTAAGACTTCAGTGGCCCTAGTAGAAATATGTTGTATTATGATACACAATGTGACAAATATTGATCGAATTTGTTATAACATAACACTTGAGTGTGTAATCAAAATTGTGATGACATGATAAGATGATGTGTACCGTTTCTTTCCATTTAGTCATATACGAGTTGTGTTATTTTGAAACAATCAAACTTCATCAAATAGGTGTAATGAATATCAATTGCTCAACAATCTCCCATTTTTGATTGTTTTGAATATTACTCTCTCAAATAATCCCCTGTTAATCATAGCTCCCCTTAAAACATGCATAGATATTATCTAGTAAGCACTCTCATCGTTAAGTTAAGGAATGTGAGCATATATGAGGTAACAGATAAATCACTTAAGTTCTAGTAGCAATGCATCAGATTAGTGCACCTCATCAACACATGAGTCTAAAAGATCTACTTGCGGATAGTTATTTTAAAAACATTTTAACAACTTAAGTACTTAGATTTTCACAAATATTCTTCCACTTAATATGAAAATCATTCTAAATATGCAGATAATATCATACCATAGGAAAAGCATTCCTTAAAGTCTTAAAAGTGGATTGAGGTGGAGAGTTAGTAAAAATATATGCAATTTTCTTTTTTCAGTGAAGACAAATTCAATGCATATGCTTCCATTAGCAATATGATCTCTTAGGAAATGATATTTGATGTCAATGTGCTTAGGTATGAAATGGAATGATTGTGTGAAAGATTGATTGAAATAGTATTATCCTAGAAGATAGCCATTGTTGGAATTCTGATATTGATATCACACAATTGTTGTTTAAGCCAAATAGTCGAGCACAACAATTACTCAAAACTACATATTCAACCTCGGTGGTACTAAGAGAAACACTAGGTTGTTTCTTAAAGAACCATAAAACCAACACGTTGCCTAATAATTGGCCTGTTCCACTAGTTCATTTTCTATCAACATTTCATCCTCCAAAATTAGCATCAGAATATGCATGTAAGTTATAATCATGGGACTTTGCATAGAAAATTTCAAATGATTGAGTATGCACTAAGTATCTGAAGGTTCTCTTCACAATATTGTAGTGAGAAACCTCACGATTAACTTGATATCTAGCACATATACAAAATGCATTCATTATATCAGGTCTACTAGTAGTTAGATACAATAAAGAACCAATAATTGACCAGTATAAAAGATTGTCCAATGGTTTTATGTCTTTGTCTAGCTCCAATATCATAGATATGCTCATAGGAGTACTTGCTGGTTTTTTCTTCTCAAAGTTGAACATCTTAAGCATGTCCCTGACATATTTTGTGTAATTGATGTGAGCACCATCCTTGGCTTTCTTCTCTAATAGGCCAAAGAAGAAGTTCAGCTCTCCCATGGAAGACATCTCAAATTCATTGGTCATATCGGACTCAAATGCCTTGCACAAATAAATATTAGTAGCACCATATATAGTATCTGTTAGGTGTAGTGCCCGAAAGACAATTTATGTAATTGTTCTTATTTATAAAATGACAGATTTTATTTCATCTTATTATTTGCTTTGTGCTTATATTTAATACACTGCTGAAAACCCCAAGTCGTATCATATGTAGCCATATAACTTAGTGTGTATTACACATGAGGATTATGTTGATGGTGATACACTTGAACTATAGTCCGTGGTCAACTTAATCAAAGTATAGGGTCTATTGATTAAACCACCATTAATGCGCCCAGAACACTTTATGGTGTGACCGTCTTATCCGGACCGTCGACATTGGTTGTCTAAGTGGGGCATTTATATATGATAAGAGTCATATAGGACTGGACCGATTTAATCTGAGTTTCTCATATAATTCCGTGATTGAGAAATCTTATTAAATCACAAGATGATCATAAGTGGATTAACCTTAATCCAGAAGTGATTACAGACTCCTACTTGTTTCAGGATAGGGTTTGATGTGTTCGTTAAGGATCGCTAAGTGGCGCGGTCCGAATCACTTTCACGTTGGCACTATTCTGGAATGAGTGTATGTCTCACAGATATGGAATCCATTCCTTCCTGCGGGAAGTAGAAAGACAATCCCCTTATTTGTTAATCCTAGAAACTGATCGATCCCGGGAGTTCGTATTGGTTATGAACTAATTGATCACTAGTGGGTTAATGGTAAATAATGATAAGATGTATTGAAGAAGGTTTACGGAAATAATCATGCTTCAGTACGGATACTCTATGGAGGTTTAGTTTATATGAAATGATTATATCAATGGACACTTATCGACTCGACTCGACGTTTTGAGAATATGTTACATCTATAATCGATAGAGTTCAGTTTCGGATTTATGGTGGCGTAATTTCGGAATTAATGAATTAAGTAGAAATGTTCTGTCCGATGAATATTTTACTTAATTTATTGTAGCTACTGATTATAGGTCCATGGTCCCCGGTTTGGCTCCTAACACGTGAGTGAATTCTCGTTTAAGTGGAACCTCGAGAATAAATTAAATAGTTGGTCTATTTAATGAATACGCAATATTATTTATTTGGTAAATAATATGTAAAATAGAAAAGACATTTTCTATTAAAAAACAATGACAATATGGCGCCACACATATGGATAATTTAGGAGATTATGTCACATGTGTGATTAATTAATTATCTATTTTTTGGATAATTAATGGAAAATTAAGAGATTGATAATTTGGGAATTATCTCTTATTTTGTGGGAAAAATATCTTTTCCATATGGGAATAGGTTTTTGTGGTGTGAAAAGGATAATTCTCCTGCCTAGTTATTTTTCTATATAAAGAGAGTTCCTCCCAACACAATACACACTTCATAATTGCGCCACATTGAAAAATAAAGGAAGAAATATTAGTTTCTTGCCTTAGTCATTTAGAGAAGAAAAGCGTAGGGTTTTTTATTATGCATATTTGAGGAGATTCTACGGCGATGATCGACGTCCTCCAGTTGTCGCTAGGGAACACAATCCGGAAGACTACGGCATCTCCCTTTGGTCGATTATCTCTTCCTCTCCGATAAGGTAAATCTTCAACCTTCTCGTAGGATCAATTAGTTATGTCTCATATTGTAAATTGTATAAGCTTCCGCTGTGCTAAGATCGAGTGTCTCGATCGGTGCTACTACTCCTTGCATGTGGTAGCAGAGCCATGTTAAATTTTACGATGTCAAGAGCATAATTAATTAAATTAGGAGTGGAATAGCATGTTGGGTTGCATCTTTTATTTTGTTGAATGATTAAATGTTGTGGTTGAAGAGATGGATTGTAGTTGGTACTTGATTACCGTTAGATCTATTGTAAGCTCGTATAATTAGTATTATACGAGTATATGATACATGTAAATTATTTTGCTATTTATGCAGTTTATTTTTGCAATTTAAATTTCATAGTAGTATTTTTTTTCGTCGGATCCGTCGGCCCAAAAAATCTTCAATGGAAAAGAAAAGGGGCGCATGGTATTCCAGGCAACAATATTGGACTTCCAGACACTGATAAAAAAAATAAAAAAAAAATAAAAAATAAAAGGATGGACGGCTGAAGTACAATGAAGAAGGAAGAAAAATGTGCTGCTAACAAGAAAAGAAAAACGGACGGCTCAAAATTTTTTTTGGATTTTTTTTTGTTTTGCTTTTTCTAGTTTAAATAGGTTAGATACGGGTACCAATGGTCCATCTCAGTGGTTTATTTTTACGTATTTATGTTCATGTTTGATAATTTATGTGAGATAACCATGTCATGACATGCATCATATTCATGAATTCCACTCCTAGCATATGCATACATGTATATAATTAATCGAGACATTATAATTAGGCATGTATGAGACCTAATTAATTTAGGTAATTAATTAAATTAATTAAAAGGAAACAGAATTCTATCGGGATATAAAAATTCACATGATAAACTTAATTTGGGATAATAAATCCTACGGGGTTAGGTTATGTAGTGTCTATATAAATTTTGAATTTTGATAATAAAAAATTGGAAAATCCGGAAAAGTTGGACACCAATTGAGCAAAAGGTTCGAAAATTTGGGCGGTCAACAGGGCTTCGGCTCGAATCGACTTGTCCGTCCAAGTGCGACGTTAGCGTCGGGGGTCCGGCGAGGTCAAGCTATCCTGAGAGCAGAGGCTCAATGGGGCAACCTTAGCCTGATTCATCCAGCAGCCGCATATGAACCAACGAACAGGACGGGTCGGCTAATCCTGACACCGTTCGGTGAACTCGTTAACGCCACCAGAGTTTAAAACCGATAAGTTGGTGGTTGCTTCTCTTGATTTATTGTTTTTCGATTTATTCAAAAATTCAACAATCCCTAACCTTTATCGTGAACTATTTAGGATAATAAAATTCTTTGTGAATTTTATATGCCAGAATGTCTACACAAAAGAATTTTAATCCATAAAAATCGGAGGATCTTGGATATAGTGACACTAGTTAGACGGTATTTGGAACCGATGAACTAGTGGGAGGATTAAATTAAATATTCATGATCTATTGTTTTGGATTATTAGAAAATTCAAAAATCCTAAAAAGTGACTACCTAATTTTCAAAATAACGAGTGGGAGCGGGGAAGGTGACAACCGACCCCACGGCCTCTACTGTTGACACAATTACTACTACAAAATTGGACATAGGTCACACTTAAGATATGAAAACAATCACAGTTTCAATAAAACCGAGACAATGAAAATATATATATCACACTTACAGCTTTCTATCACACTTATTGAAAAACTGAGATAAGTTATATTAATCAATCTCATTTTTAAAGTGTGACTTAATTGATATTATTTTTCTGTCACAGTTATTGAAAAACCGAGATAAATTATATCAATTAATCTCATTATTAAACTGTGACTGAATTGATATGATATTTCTGTCACGGTTTCTAAAAAAGCGAGATAAATTATATATATCAATCTCACATCTAAAACAGTGACATAATTGATATGATATTTTTATCACAGTTATTAAAAAAACGAGATAAATTATACCAAACTATCACACTTTTAATCTGTGACAAAATTGGTATGATATTTTTGTCACGGTTATTGAGAAAGTAAGATAAATTATATCAATTAATTTAAACTGTGACTGAATTCATGATATTTTTGTCACAATTATAGAAAAAGTGAGACAAATTATATCCACTAATAAGAAAAGAGATATAGATCACACTTATCTTAAGATAAGGATCACACTTTTAAAAGAACTGAGACAAGTAAAATGTATATATATCACAGTTATTAGGTGTGAAAAAAAGAATGATCACACTTTTTAGGTGTGATTGAAATAATAATAGATATCGGCTTTTAAGTGTGATTACAACTACTAAAATAGATCACGGTTTTTAAATGTGTTGAAATTATAATCGATCTCGGTTTTTAAGTGTGATAACAACTATAATAGATCACGATTTTTAAGTGTGATAACAACTAAAATAAATCACAGTTTTTAAATGTGTTGAATTATAATAGATCTCGGTTTTTAAGTGTGATAACAACTAAAATAGATCATAGTTTTTATTATCACGGTTTTTAAGAAAAATGAGACAAGAACATCAATCAATCACGGTTTTTAACTGTGATCAAGAAAATATGATATTTTATAATCATATCATAGATTAGTGTGGTTGAAAATGATAATATAGTGGGCATCACCAAAGTGGTAATTAGTGTGGTTCCTTAATCCAGTACCCGGTTCGAGTCCCAAAGTGGCAACAAAAGATATGTGTGCGTTTATTTCGTTTTCGAAAAAAAAAGAATGATCAGACTTTTTTAGGTGTGATTGAAATTATAATATATCTCGGTTTTTAAGTGTGATAACAACTACTAAAATAGATCACATTTTTTAAATGTGTTGAAATTATAATAGATATCGGTTTTTAAGTGTGATAACAACTATAATAGATCACAGTTTTTAAGTGTGATAACAACTAAAATAGATCACAGTTTTTAAATGTGTTGAAATTATAGTAGATCTCGGTTTTTAAGTGTGATAACAATAAAATATATCACAATTTTTAGGAAAAATGAGACAAAAAATCAATCAATCACAGTTTTTGACTGTGATTAAAATAATATGGTATTTTATAATGAGATTTTAGTTTAGTGTGGTCGAAAATTAGAAGAAAGAAAACATCGGTCTAGTGGTAATAAGTGTGGCTCGTTAATTTGGAGTATCCGGGTTCGAGTCCCAACAAAGACAAAAAAATATGTGTGCTTATATATTGTTTTTGACAAAAAAACACTTTTATTGGTGTGATTTAAATTATAATAGATCACGGTTTTTAAGTGTGATAACAACTAAAATATATCACAGTTTTTAAATGTGTTTTAATTGTAATATATCTCGGTTTTTAAGTGTGATAACAACTATAATAGATCACGGTTTTTAACTATGATAACAACTATAATAGATCACAGTTTTTAAAAATGTGATGAAATTATAATAGATTACGGTTTTTAAGTGTGATACCAACTATAATAGATCACGGGTTTTAAGTGTGATAATTATTATAATAGATCACAGTTTGTAACTGTGATTGAGTTAAAGTAATTTATGTCACACCTCAATATGCCACACTTTGGAAGCCGTGACTAATGTAAATATATCACACTTAAAAACCGTGATCTTTATGCTTGCAAGCACGTGAGAGAATGGTGACGCCTCGTGCCGCTTTGATTTCGAATTTCACGGATGGCTTTCACCGCTATCAAAATTCAAGGCTTGGTCTCCAAAACGATAGGATTTTGAGTACTCGTCTGGTCACTCGACCTATCTCTACGGCGGCATACTTAAAAATTTGAAATAGTAGGTCACATTCATAAGGATATTTTTCGGAAATATCTTGGCTGAAAAATGAAGGTAATCAACATTTAAGTAAGATGTCTGATACTTCACTTCTTGTTGAGAGAGATTGTCTCAATTTAATCGTCACCTTTTTGACCTACCCTACGGTGGCACTGTAGGTGTGAGATTAAATCCTTGGAATGGTAGGATAAACCGCATGCATGACATCACGTTTATTATTCCTAAAATCAAGATTAGTTGCGGTGTATGATTTGATTTATTTCTGTCATTTTTTATTCTATAGCATAATGTCTTCTCAAGTAACAAATCTGCTAAATGAAAAATTGAACAGAAACAACTTTAACAAGTGGAAAAGTAACATGAATGTTGCACTCATCTTCAAAAACGTTAAGTTTGTCCTGTCCGAGGCTTGTCCGCTGACTCCTCCCATGAACGCTTCACGAGCTATACGCGATGACCATAAGCGATGGGTAAAGGCGGACAATAAGGCTCGTGGCATAATGCTGGCCTCCATGTCGGAAATCATAAGGACCAAGCACGAGAACATGGAGAGTACGCGAGAAATCATGGACTCTCTTATTTCCATGTTTGGTGCCCCATCTGATCAAGCAAGACACGAGGCTGTCAAGTTATGCATAAACGCCAAAATGAGGAAAGGTCAGTCGGTAATTGGTCATGTGATGAACACGATTAACTACTTTGCTGATGCTGAGACTCATGGATCTAGATTTGACGATGCAACTCAAGTGGGTATGATCCTAGAATCATTTACACCTGAGTTCCTCCAGTTCAAGAGTAACTATGTCATGAACAAGCTCAAATTTGATCTGACTCAGTTGATTAATGAACTGCAAGTGTTCGAAGCTATCTCCTCTGGGAGAAGCCGAGAAGGGGAAGTAAAAACCGAGGCCCACGTGGCCGAAGCTAAGGAATCGAGCTCTGGAGTCAATAATAAGCCCAAGGCAAAACAGGCAAAGCAGGCAAAACAGCCAAAACATGAAGAAAATCGTGCAAAGCCAATGAAGAAGAAGGCTAAACAGGCAACTTCCAAGCCCAATGGGAAATGTTTCCACTGCCATGAGGTAGGACATTGCAGGCGCCATTGTCCAGCATACCTCAAAGAGGCTAAGGAAGGGAAAGGCCTTAACAACAAGGGAAAGGATAAGACAGGTAATTCTGAATTACTAGTCTTGGAATCCTTTACAGTAGCTGAAAAGGTATCAACTTGGATACTAGATTCTGGAGCTACTAACCATGTTTGTTCTTCTGTGCAGATCCTTAGTTCGTATCAGGAGCTAGAGGAAGGCACACTGACGATGAGAGTTGGCAACAATGCAGTGGGTGTAGTTAGTTTATGTTTTGGCAATAAATTCTTGGTTTTAAACCACGTTTATTTTGTTCCAAATTTCCGTAGAAATTTAATTTTAGTTTCAACGTTGGAAGAACAATCGCATTCTCTTTCTTTTGATAGTAATAAAATTGTCATATCCAGGAATGGTCGTGATATTTGTTCTGCAATTTTGGAAAACGGATTGTATTTTATTAAACCTATAGCAACTCCACTGCTTAACACTGAAATGTTTAAAGTAGAACATCAGAAATCTGTTAAAAGACAGAAAGTTTCTCACCAAGATAAAACATACCTTTGGCATCTAAGACTTGGTCATATTTCCTTGGAAAGAGTCAAAAGACTGACCAATGGTGGTCCCTTGAGTGAGTTATCAGTTGACACACTCCTAGTCTGTGAATCTTGCCTTGAGGGAAAAATGACTAAACGACCTTTCTCATCAAAGGGAAATAGAGCCAAAGAACCTTTGGAATTAGTACATTCAGACTTGTGTGGTCCGATGAATGTGTAGGCTAGAGGTGGTTTCGAGTATTTTGTGACTTTCATTGATGACTACTCGAGATATGGATATGTTTATCTTTTGCATAGGAAGTCCGAAGCTTTTAGTAAGTTTAAGGAATTCCAGGCAGAGGCCGAAAGACAACTGGGTAAATCATTGAAGTGCCTTCGTTCTGATCGAGGAGGAGAGTACTTGGATACTGACTTCACTGATTACCTCTTAGAACATGGGATCTCTTCTCAGCGTTCTGCACCCAGGACACCTCAGCAAAATGGAGTTGCTGATAGGAGAAACAAAACATTGATTGACATGGTCCGGTCAATGATGAGCTACACATCACTGCAATTTCCTTTTGGGGATATGCTTTACAAATAGCGGTCGATTTATTAAATGTCGTTCTATCAAAGTCTGTCGAAAAGACACCTATTGAGTTATGGAATGGACGTAAACCTAGTTTGTGCCATTACCGTATCTGGGGATGTCCTGCACATGTGCTGGAAGACAAGACTAGCAAATTGCAAGCACGTACAAAAGTATGTCTGTTTGTGGGCTATCCTAAAGGAATGAGAGGAGGTTTGTTTTATGATCCGGAAGACAACAAGGTGATAGTCTCAACTAATGCCACATTTCTTGAGGATCAATACATGACATACTTCAAACCTCGAAGTAAAGTAGTACTCGAGGAGTTACTTTCTGATACGGTCAGACCATTGGTGACACCTCATGTCACAAACAACACTGATAATGCCACAGTTAATCTAGAGAATCCCAGACCACTCTGACGTATCGAAAGGGTGGTTCGGCCACCTACTAGGTATGGCATGCAGGAGGAGGCAAATATTGCTGTCTCTGATGGAGTGGGGGATGATCCGCTGTCCTTTCGGAGGGCTATGGATGATTCTAACAAGGATAAATGGATTGACGCAATGAACCAAGAAATGGAGTCTATGCACTCCAACACAGTCTGGAAACTTGTGGATTGCCCTGAGGGTGTACGGCCCATAAGCATTAAATGGATCTACAAGAGAAAAATGGGCATGGATGGGAAGGTTGAAACCTTCAAAGCTAGGCTAGTGGCAAAGGGTTACACCCATAGAGAGGGAGTCGACTATGAGGAGACTTTCTTGACTGTGGCCATGCTTAAGTCCATTCGTATTCTTCTTTCGATCACTGCATGCTTAGATTATGAAATCTGGCATATGGATGTTAAGACGGATTTTCTAAATGGGTATCTTGACGAGGAAATATATATGTAGCAACCAGAAGGTTTCATTGAGAAATTCCAAGAGCACAAAGTGTGCAAGTTGCTCAAATCCATTTATGGGTTAAAGCAAGCATCTCGGTCTTAGAACCACAGATTTGATGAAACCATCAAGTCTTACAGTTTCGAACAAAATCCCGATGAGCCTTGTGTATACAAGCGCATTGTTAAGGAAAAATGTGGCATTCTTGGTATTTTATGTAGATGACATCCTACTAATTGGAAACAATAAGGGGATGTTGTCTGATGTTAAAAGTTGGTTCTCCATGCATTTCCAAATGAAATATTTAGGATATGCAAGCTATGTTATAAGGATCCAGCTTATTCGGGATCGAAAGAACAAGATGTTGGCTTTGTCCCAGGCATCTTACATTGATAAGATGATGCTGCGTTATAGTATGCAGAATGCAAAGAAGGGTTTCCTACCAACCCGTCATGGTATAGCTCTCTCTAAGAAACAGTGTCCTCAAACCCCTGAGGAACAAGAGAGCATGGGACGTATTCCTTACGTATCTGCAGTTGGAAGTCTGATGTATGCAATGTTGTGTACAAGACCGGACATCTGCTACGGCGTGGGATTGGTCAATCGTTTTCAGTCAAATCTAGGCATGGAGCATTGGACAGCAGTAAAGAATCTCCTCAAGAATCTAAAGAGGACGAGGAATGCACCTGAATATCGTAGGCAACACTGATTCTGACTTTCAGTCATATAAGGATGATCGTAAGTCGATCTCAGGCTCAGTGTTTACTCTTGGAGGTGGAGCCGTAGTGTGGAGAAGCATAAAGCAGCCAAGCATTGCGGATTCAACTATGGTAGCCGAGTACATAGCAGCCTCTGAGGCAGCTAAAGAAGTGGTATGGCTCAAGAAGTTTCTTGGTGATTTGGAAGTAATTCCGAATATAAATGATCCAATACCACTTTATTGTGACAACAATGGAGCGGTGTCGAATTCCAAGGAACTGTGAAGTCATAAGAGATCAAAGCATATAGAGAGAAAGTACCATCTGATCAGAGAGATCGTGCACAGGGGCGACATTTCGGTCCTAAAGATCGCCTCGGCCGACAACCTAGCTGATCCGTTCACCAAGACGCTGGCATCTAATGTCTTTGACAAGAACTTGGAGAGTATGGGAGTGAGAGACATGTCTCATCTGCTTTAGAGCAAGTGGGAGAAATATGTAGTAGATAGATAAATGTAATAGGGTGTGCTCTAAAAACAATTGTTGCTTGTCATTACGGGCAAGTGAGAGATTGTTAGGTGTAGTGTCCGAAAGACAATTTATGTAATTGTTTTTATTTAATAAAAGACAGATTTTATTTCATCTTATTATTTGCTTTGTGAATATATTTAATACACTGCTGAAAACCCCAAGTCGTATCATATGTAGCCATATAACTTAGTGTGTCACACATGAGGATTATCTTTATGGTGATACACTTGAACTATTAGTCCATGGTGAACTTAATCAAAGTATGAGGTCTATTGATTAAACCACCATTAATGCACCCAGAACACTTTATGGTGTGACCGTCTTATTCGGACCGTCGACATTGGTTGTCTAAGTGGGGCATTTATATATGATAAGAGTCATATAGGACTGGACCGATTTAATCTGAGTTTCTCATAAAATTCCGTGATTGAGAAATCTTATTAAATCACAAGATGATCAGAAATGGATTAACCTTAATCCTGAAGTGATTACATACTCCTACTTGTTTCAGGATAGGGTTTGATGTGTTCGTTAAGGATCGCTAAGTGGCATGGTCCGAATCACTTTCATGTTGGCACTATTCAGGAATGAGTGAGAAGTGTGTGTCTCACAGATATGGAATCCATTCCTTCCTGTGGGAAGTAGAAAGACAATCTCCTTATTTGTTAATCCTAGAAACTGATCGTTCCTGGGAGTTCGTATTGGTTATGAACTAATTGATCACTAGTGGGTTAATGGTAAATAAGGATAAGATTGAAGAAGGTTTACGGAAATAATCATGCTTCAGTACGGATAGTCTATGGAGGGTTAGTTTATATGAAATGATTATATCAATGGACACTTATCGACTTGACTCGGCGTTTTGAGAATAAGTTACATCTATAATCGATAGAGTTCAGTTTCGGATTTATGGTGGCGTAATTCCGGAATTAATGAATTAGGTAGAAATGTTCTGTCCGATGAATATTTTACTTAATTTATTGAAGCTACTCATTATAGGTCCATGGTCCCCGGTTTTGCACCTAACACGTGAGTGAATTCTCGTTTAAGTGGAACCTCGAGAATAAATTAAATAGTTAGTCTATTTAATGAATATGCAATATTATTTATTTAGTAAATAATATGTAAAATAGAAAAGTCATTTTTTATTAAAAAACAATGACAATATGGCGCCACACATATGGATAATTTAGGTGAAGAAATTTTTCTAGATTATGTCACATGTGTGATTAATTAATTATCTATTTGTTGGATAATTAATGAAAATTACGAGATTGATTTTTTTGAGAATTATCTCTTATTTTGTGGGAAAATATATTTTCCATATGGGAATATGTTTTTGTGGTGTGAAAAGGATAACTCTCTTGACTAGTTATTTTCCTATATAAAGAGAGTTCCTCCCAACACAATACACACTTCATAATTGCGCCACATTGAAAAATAAAGGAAGAAAAATTAGTTTCTTGTCTTAGTCATTTAGAGAAGAAAAACCTAGGGTTTTTTCTTGTGCATATTCGAGGAGGTTCTACGGTGAGGATCGACGTCCTCCAATCGTCGCTAGGGGACACAATCCGGAAGACTACGGCATCTCCCTTTGGTCGATTATCTCTTCCTCTCCGTTAAGGTAAATCTTCAACCTTCTCGTAGGATCAATTAGTTATGTCTCATATTGTAAATTGCATAAACTTCCGTTGTGCTAAGATCGAGTGTCTCGATCGGTGCTACTACTCCTAGCAGTATCATCATATAGATTTGCACTACAAGGAAATATTTTTGAAATTTACTTTATTTCGTAAGGAAAAATGTGTTATCCACATTTTCCCTTTTCAAACATTTTGAAAGGAAATAAGATGAAAGTCTATTATACCAAGCTCTAGAGGCTTGTTCAAACCACATAAATCATTTTTTAACTTATAGACATGAACATGATACTCCCTCCGTTTTTTTATGTGTTACATTTCAGAATTTGTTCTGTTTTTATTTATCTGTCATTGTACATTTCCAATGCATCTTTTATTACTTTTTTCCACCTTTACCAATAAAGTATTTACATTTCCAATAAAAAATATAAATTTCCAATACTAAAAACACATTTACCAACAAAGTATTTACATCACCAATAAAAAAAAAAATTCCAACACTATATTTGCGACATATTAATTGTTTTTTTAATCTGTGTGAATCTTCTCTCTGCGACATATAAAAAAATGGAGGGAGTAGTATTTTTCCTCAAACCCTTAGGGTTGTTTGAAATATACTTCTCTCTTGATTAGTCCATTAAGAAGAGCACACTTCACATCAATCTGAAACAACTTAAAATCGAACAAATTAGAAATGGAAATCAAAAGCCTTATGGCTTTTAACCTTGCAACCACGACATATGTCTCATCATAGTCAATACATTCGTGTTGGTTGTATCCATGTGCAACAAGTATTGATTTATTTCTAGTGATTTCACCAAGCTGATTCATTTTACTTTGGTTTACCCATATAGTGCCTATGGCAGACTTACCGACAGGAAAATAGACAAGTTCCCAAACGTCATGTCTTGAGAATTGATGCAACTTAACAATCATGGAAAGTATTCAATCATTATCAGTCAATACCTCTTGAATATTCTTATGATCAATGATGGATACCAGTACATGAAGATCATGAAGTTGAGAGATATAAGTGGACCTTCTGATTCCTAAACCTATTGAGGCTTCACCAATGGCCATGTATCTTGTATGACTTTTGTTCCACTTAGTCTTATGTTGTCTCTATTTTTCCTAGGTTTTTGTTCATGTTCACGCTCAGTAGAAACCGAATCATGTCGAATGCCGCCGCTTGATTTACATTATCGTGTACTAAACGATTTGTGGAATTTGCAAGCATATCAACATTGATCTCAAATGACACTTCAATATAATCTTCAAGTTCTAGCTGGTTCATCTGTCTTCTAAAATCTTCATAGATCCCACTAGTAGCATCAAAACATTCAACAAATGATACATGAATCTGATTCTTTTAGGAATCTAACCGCTATATGCTTTTGATTTTTTTGAGTAGCCAATGAATACACATTCAAAGGACCTAGGAGAAAACTTATCTAAGTTATCCTTCTCATTCATCACACAACATTTATATAAAAAAGCAATGAAAGTATCCAACCTTAGGAGTTTTATCTTTTTGATCAAAGCTCGCAATGGTTTTTAGCATCGTCTTTCTAATAGTTAGTCTATCTACTAAATAACATGCATAAGTATTAGCTTCAGTCCAAAGAAATCTAGACATCTTATATTCATTCAACATGGCTTTAATAGCCTCCTGAAAAGTTCGTGTTTATTTCCAAAAGAACACATAAATGAACCACTTTAGAATAAAAAGCTCTCCTCCCTTATCACTTCTCACAAATGTGACAATCTGGCTGAACTCATTCTGTATTTGCTTGACAGATACCTCAAAAGTAGATGCACTATCCGTCATTTGAGCTAAAACAAGGTCCATGTATATTTATCATTATCATATACCATCACAAAGGCATAAGATTTATCACAAAGGATTTTGGTTCTACTGTGACCAAACAAGTCAATGTGTAACAATTCAAGTGGGATTGAAGAGAGACTGATTTATTGGATTTGAATGATGTTCATGTTTCTTTTTGAGCCCTCTTGTAGGTACTTAATTTGGATCCTGAGTTGCTCCAGAAGAATTTGGATCATTGCTTGGTTGACCTGCTGCTGGGGATGTGCTGCCTGAAGTTACCCTGCCATGCTTTATTTTTGTAATGCTTTTGTTTTGATACATTGTAGTGTTCTACTTTAGTTTTTTTATCCCAATACATGGGAGATCACACTCTTTCCTTAGCACCTGGCTTTTCCCACACAGGTTTTCCGGACTAAGGTTTTAAGGAGGTGATAAACATGTATTGATGATG
Organism: Gentiana macrophylla; assembly: GCA_026214975.1. NCBI lineage: Eukaryota > Viridiplantae > Streptophyta > Magnoliopsida > Gentianales > Gentianaceae > Gentiana > Gentiana macrophylla. The sequence goes on from CM047811.1 coordinate 66,149,676, forward strand.
CATTTTCTTTTGGAGGTAAGGCCAGGGGTCAGCCATGTAAAACTTCAGTTTATTCTTAATAAAAAAAGAGTTAAAAAAAGAATGATGTTCTTGTTTTCTTACTTTGAATACAAGATTCACAAACAATAGCATCAGAGAAATTCAAGTGAGGGTTTTCCCTTATTTAGTTTAACTTCAAATGCTTCTTGATTGTATGCACACTAACATGGCCTAATCTCATTTGCCACAAACTTGCAGATGCAAGCTTTGACATTAAGCATGTGGCTGCCGAGAATTGAGGATTTACTATCTCTATAGTGTAAATTTTCACATTTATGTTACGAATGAACACTATGTCATTGTTAGTGTTAGGAAATGTGACTTGACCTCTTATTTAGAGCTGAGTAATAAACCGAGTTTAGTACTAAGATGAGAAAAGTCAGCTGAGCAATGTCAGCTCAGCAAAAGTGAGCTTTGAGCAAAAGTCAGCTTTGGGCAGAAGTAAGCTTTGGGCAGAAGTCAATTTTGCCAGAAGATCAGCTTTACCAGAAGTCAGCTTTAGCAGAAGTCAGCCTTGGGAAAGTCAATTTTGGGCAAATCTCAGTTTGGGCAAATGTCAGCATGGTTACATTCTGGTGGATAACAGCTGGAGCTGGGATCCACATATGGGGTATTTTAGTCATGCTGCTAGTATGTCTTTATGGCGGCTAGGTCTAGTTTTTTGTCTATGAATACACATCTGTTGTAGCCTAGAACATTTGCAGCAGTCAAGCAGTAGAAGCAGAGCAATTGCCTTAGGCAATTGCAGAGTCTGTAAAATCTCCTGTGATAATATATTCTCCTCTTTCTGCTCGTGGAGTAGTCGGCATTTGCCGGAAACCACGTTAAATCCTGTGTTATTGTTCTTGTGTGATTTATGCTTTCTTGTTTGCATCTTGATTATTGCAATCTGTTTTTGATCCCTGAGTGTCCTAATTCTAACAAATTTGGTATCAGAGCGAGGTTATCATCAGGGAGTCTGAGATTCTATTTTGGAATAATCTGCTTGAACAAAATTTTATCTTCACCAAGACCTTCACCGGTGCTCGGATTTTGTGGTAAAAGGTATGTTCTTTTGGCAAGATAAAGATGTCTGGGTTAAATGTAGAGAATGATAAATTCATAGGAAGGAACAATTTCAATCTGTGGCAAATGAAGATGCGTGCTCTGTTGAAGAAACTGGGGCTCTAGGCTCCGTTGTCAAAGGCGGTGGATGCCGGAAACGCTGAGATGGCCGATCTGGAGGAGAAAGCACATTCAATGATCTTGTTGTGCTTGTCTGATGATGTTATCACTGAAGTTGCTGAAGAGCATTCAGCAGCAGGGCTGTGGCTGACGCTTGAGAGTCTGTATATGACAAAGTCGTTGACCAACAAGTTGCTTATGAAGCAACATCTGTTCAGTTTAAAGATGCATGAAGGAATGCCTCTCAGAGATGAAAATCTGAACACAATATTGCTTGATTTAAGGAGTATTGGTGTTAAGATCGAAGATGAGGATGCAGCTCTAATTTTGTTGGTATCACTGCCAGCATCATATGAGAATTTTGTGCAGTCTTTTGTTGTTGAGAGAGACATAATGTCATTGGAGGATGTTAGAGCATCTCTCCATAATCGAGAGCTGAGGCGTAATTCAACTTGCACAGGTACATACAATCGGGTTGCTGGTTTATTTGCTAGTAGCAGTTGCAAAGGGAATGGAAATCCTAGAAAGAAGACTTTCAAGAAGGGTGATTCCAAAGACCCTAATGTAAATCTGGTCTGAATCTGAATCTGGGGTGTTGACAAGCAGGTGGAGTTTGCAGAACTCAGCTAAGAACAATCGACACTAATCTGGCACTTAGTTGTGCATCTGAACCTGAAGAATCAAGAGCTGAATCTGAGTGGAATCAAAATCTGGGATTGGCTGAGTAAGGCTCAACTGATCTAGTACAAGCTGATTAAAAGTCCAGTTTTGTAGAGTGGAGTGTTCAAGTCTGGGAAGTAAGCTGAATGAAGAGTCAGCTGAGTCCATCTGTCAGTGGAGTGGCGTCTGCTGAGTCTGTTGAACATGTCTACGCTGGTTCTGCATCTATGTCTAGAAGCCTCAACTGAGTGAAGTCAGTGGAGTAAGACAAGTCGATATGTTTGGTGAGTGAAGTCATTAAGCATTTGGTGAACATGTCCGAGGTGGAGTTCTCATACAGAGTTAAGTCACGCCTGGAGAAGTCTAACTTGGATTGATTGTGTTCATATTTGGTCATTTCGAATCTGGCCCGAATGCAATCTGTTTGGTTGAAGTTGAATCTGAAGAACTCAGTTGAGTGTGCTCAATTGAGATGATTACATCTGAATATGGTAGTCACATCTTGTCTGGTGATCAAGTTGATCACATCTATTCTCAACTCAATCAAGTCTGAAGAAAATGAGGAATCGGCGCAATACATCCGGCATTGACAAATGCATCCGTGCTGATACATCTCGGTTATACATCTGTTTGAACGAGAGTTCAAGTCAAGGTGGAGATTTGTTAGGAAATGTGACTTGACCTCTTATTTAGAGCTGAGTACTAAACTGAGTTTAGTACTAAGCTGAGCAAAGTCAGGTGAGTAAAGTCATTTGAGCAAAAAGTGAGTTTTGAGCAAAAGTCGACTTTGTGCGTATAAGCTTTGGGCGGTCGGTTTGCGGAAGATCGACTTTACTAAGTCGGCTTTAGCAGAAGTCAGCCTTGGAAAAGTCAGTTTTGGGAAAATCTCAGTTTGGGCAAATGTCAGCATGGTTACATTCTAGTGGATAACAGCTGGAGCTAGGATCCACATCTGGGGTATTTTAGTCATTCTGCTAGTATGTCTTTATGGAGGCTAGGTCTAGTTTTTTGTCTATAAATACACATCTGTTGTAGCCTAGAACATTTGCAGCAGTCAAGCAGTAGATGCAGAGCAATTGCCTTAGGCAATTGCAAAGTCAGTAAAATCTCCAGTGATAATATTTTCTCCTCTTTTTGCCCGTGGAGTAGTCGGCATTTGCCGGAAACCACGTTAAATCCTGTGTTATTGTTCTTGTGTGATTATGCTTTCTTGTTTGCATCTTGATTATTGCAATCCGTCTTTGATCCCTGAGGGTCCTAAATTCTAACAGTTAGCCTTTTTAATCACACATTTCGCAGAATCAAAAGTAACAAGCAAACTTATGTCACTTAATCGTTAAATGCTCAACAAGTTATATGAATAATTCTTAACTAAAAGTACATTATTGATTACCAATTTTTTTTTTAAACATACAATGCCAACTCCAAGTATCTTGTCTTTTGCATTGCCCCAAATGTGACTTGTCTATGTCTTGAATTGTCCTCATAAGTCTTGAATTAAACTCTATTTCCAGTCATGTGTCTGTAAAGTCCACTATCTAGATACCATTTGTTTGTACTCTGTGACTTTGATTTCTAAGGGCAACTCCAACGCAGCAAGACCCGGCACCATTTTTCTAAAATGGTGAAATGGGGTTGCCTCCAACCAGGTGTATTTTTCTTCCATTGCACCATCTTTTTGCACCAAAAATGGTGTCGGGTTACCCGACACCAAAACCCATTTTGTTGGTGTGACAAAATCAGCCATAAATTTAGAATATTCTTGGAATATTTCTTTTGGTGTAAAATTTGGTGTAGAATGGTTGGAAAAGAATGGTGTAATTTTACACCATTTTGGTGTAATGGTGCGAAAAAATGGGGGAACGGTTGGAGATGCTCTAACATATCTATAGAACAAAGAATGTGACGAGATACTCTTTAAACTTGAGTCCTCACCGATTAATCAATTATTCAAACTTGTATAAGGAAATTTTCAACCCAAACTTCCATAATTATATGTCCTTTAATGTAAATACATGTGAGTGTATCAATCTCACAATCTCTATCATTTTGACCAAATGCAAAGAATGACCTTCTATAAACATTACCAACTAACTATATGTAGGTGGTGATCTATGTTCGTGAGATCTCACCTTGTTTTTTTTTTTTTTTTTTTATAATAAAATTCTCTTTGTATGATAAGTGTGTGATTGTGTATTGGAAACATTAACAATACTTGTGTGCATCCTTACCATACTTGTGTGCATCCTTACCATACTTGGACTTCCAATATGGAACATCATAGTCCCTCGTAGGATGCGTACTTGTGTGCATCCTTACCATACTTGTGTTAAGCACCGAAAACTCTCTGATTCACTAATGGTTTCATACTGAGAATAGCAAGAGAAGGGAGCATGTAATGCCTGTTATTTAGGTGTACTCAATTCTTTTCTGTGGAATATACAAGTTTTGTAGCAAATATGATACAAGTTTAACACTGCTTGAGTTGTTTTTACACTTTTATTAAAATTGTATGTATATCCCACTGCCTATTTATCAGGAAGGCTTTATTCTTTTTTTTTTTATTTTTTTTATTTTACTTTAATTCACTTTTTGTGTCAAAGCTTAAGATAATTGGGTGAACATGTACTTGAAACGGATTAAACACCAGGAGATGTGATTATTCCTGTAAAAATTGGTGTTATTTTTACCTACAATGCTGTATTATACTCCCTCCGTTCCTTATTATCTGTCGTAATTTAGAAAAACACATAAATTTAGAAAAATGAGTAAGCTGCGTTGACTTTCATTATAAAATACTAAAAAAATCTTGAAAAGTGTAGTGATGTATTGAATATGAAATATTGATTGGTTGAATTAGTCTAGAAAGTTGAAAAGTAATATTGAAAAACAGAAATATTGTAATCTCTTGTCTTGAGGTGGTTTATAAGTTTCTCTTTGCGAGACTTTGGGCTTGTTTGGTTCCATAAAAGTACTTGGGACAAAACCAGTCTCTTTTGAAAAAATTCCACAATTGGTAGGTTCAACAAGGCCTAAACCACCCTAAACTCTACACCGTCTACACCAACATCATCACTCCACACCTGTATGTTGCAGACCGACACTCCTAATATGGGTAACGTCGCGTAAATATCGACACGCGCGCCCGACACGACACACACGCGTCCGACACGGCGCGACAGCGGTGTCGGACGCGTGTCGATTGATTTAAAATAATGTTAAATTAAATTTTAAAACCGACACGCCATGGACACGCCGTCGACACGGAGTTGACACGGAGGGACACGCGTCCCACACGAGGGGACACGTTCGACACGGCTATTTATATATTTTTATATTTTTTTGTATTTTTGTATTTTTTTGTATTTTTTATATATATTTTTGTATATATATATATAATTATATAATTATATATATATATATATATATATATATATATATATATATATATATATATATACACTAATGTCGGCGTGTAAATGTCTTATATTTTTAAAAAGTTGCCAGTGTCGCGAGTAATGCCGTAATAAGTAATAGATGCTTGATGTCATGTTAATAAATTAATCGGTGCAACATAGCTCCACACATTTTACTTGTAAAAATATAAGCAAATTAGATACAATCACAACCATAAGATGATATGAGGTGTAAAAATGGTACAGATTTTAAGAAGTAACTTTTATCATTATATGTGGCTGATCATGTGGAAGATGACTAAGACACATAAAGGAAGTTATTACATGTGGTGTTTCATGCACGATGCGGAGACACCGTATGTATACTTTCCACATCGCGTGGTTTTATTACGTATTTAAACTGTGTGGTTCTGATCGATTCATCCATTACTTTACATTTAAATTCTCTCACCACACAATAATTCCCGACACATAATATATGCACAAGTGTAGTACCGAGAAAGTCATTTGCCCACAAGTTTTCAGTGCCAATCTTAAAGAAAAAAATAGAAATTATGGATGATTTATTTTGACCCACATATTTATATTCTGGGTAGTTGGGAGGTAGGACTTAAAAGCGGTAGAAAGTGTCACAAAAGACATCCATTATTTTTATGGAATTCATGATAATTGCAAAGGCAGTGAAACACTAAAACGAATAGTGGAATCATAAAATACATAGGTAAAATGCTCTAGTGGAATATCATATTGTTTTTTTTTAATCTCGATCTTAAATTATCTTTAATGAGATAAAAAGCAGGAGGGATGAAGGGAAAATGATAAAAATATTTACAAAATGAATAAATATGACACATTTCTTTTTTTAGTTGTAAAAAAGACAAAAAAATTCCAGAGGGACAAAAATACCCATTTTAATAAAAGAGACGCGCCACACGCATATACATTTGCTTCACATCGTCCGCTCCTTGACTGCTTCAGGTTGTTGTTGTTGTTGTTGTTTTTGTTTTTTTTTTTCAAACATCGTAACTTTTGATTTATAATTCCGATCATCAAAATTTTTTCACCAAAATTCATTTTTTTGCTCTTTAATTTGAGCCAAGATACGATCTCCTTAGATGTATATTTTGAAAGCGAAAAATATTTGATTAACCGGGGCGTGTTTTTTTATAAACATAACGTATAACTTTTGATTTGAAACACCGATCATCAAAATTGTTTCACCAAAGTTTATATTTTTTTTTATCTTCATTTTGAGCCAGCGTTTGATATGCTTTCGGCGTAGTATTTGAAAGCGGATTTTATCGAAACATTTACACCAACACAAGAATAACAAGAATACAATAACACACCAACAAAAATACATTAGTATTTTTGTTCTCAACAAAGTAACACACCAACCAAGAATAACACACAAACAAAGTAACACACTAGTCTATTTTTGTTCTCAACAAAGTAACACAAAGAACAAAGTAACACACTAGTCTATTTTTGTTCTCAACACAAGAATACACCAACAAAGAATACATTAGTCTATTTTGTTTCAACAAAGTAATACACCAACAAAGAATACACCAACCAAAGTAACACACAAACAATGAATACACTAGTCTATTTTGTTCCCAACAAAGTAACACATCACCAACAAAGTAATACACTAGTCTATTTTTGTTCTCAACAAAGAATACAAACCAACAATGTATACACTAGTCATTTTTGTTTTCAACACAGTAACACAGTAACACACTAGTGTCGGGTATCGATCTGCTGCTACCCTCTTCAATATTTCCTTCTAGTTCTCAACTTCAGATTCAAATTACCAAGTTCGAGAAACAATAAAAATGAAATCATTGTGTTTATAAGAGAGCTGCAATTGAAAAAAAAGAATCAGAATTTCCCATTGTCATAACATTTTCCTGCAAAAAGTAGCATTTCTGAGCTCAAATAATCGGAAAAAATGACCTTAAATTCATCAATTATCTATAAAAAAATGAGATCAATTTCTCGTAATTAAGAAATTAACAGAAGCACAAAAAATGATTCAAGAACACCTAAAAGCATTCCAGCAATTACATCAAACACAAAATATCGACCAAGAAGAACCCTTGAAACAGAAGTGATGACAGCCCAAGCAGCAACAATTAGAACAAAATTCTCCACCAGAAAATGATTAAACTCGCTCTTGATCAAAAAATCTTGAACCTAATTGGAATACAGATAAAAAGAAGTAGCAATGAATGTTACTCTGGAGCAATGTCCAGATGGGAAAGACCAGTGGTCAATGGCGAAAGAAAGGAACATGTTTTTGTTGTATACAGGACGATGACGGCGAATCAAATGTCTGGTCGGTAATTAATGCGGCGATTATGGTTGCATCTTTGGACCACAGCGAGGAGTTGAAAAATCGGAGAGACAAAATCGTTGAGAAGCTCTACTTTTGTTGCAGTAGCTCCGATAAGTCCTTCCGGAGTTGGTGGAACGACCTGGTGGAGGATCAGCAGAAACAAAGATGTGAATGATGACGAAGAATTGGATCTGTTTGGTGGATTATTCGATGATGATGAAGAGGCCGAAATACTTAGCAGGATTTTGATTAATTTTGATTGGGATTAAAAGAAAAGGGTAAAATAGTCCGAAGGAAAATGTTTTGTCCTTAAGTCAACTAGAAAATATAAATTGGATTAAAATTTATATACAGAACGGAAAGCGACTAAAACCTAATTTTCGCTAAAAAGGTATTCCAATGGATTAAATTTCAAATACTACCTACATTTTTTATTTTCCACATTTGTTTTTTACATTCTTTGGTTCTGGTGTGGTGGAACATTTCTGCGTATAATTCAATTTTTTCATCATATGTTCGTTTTATTATTTTTTATTTCTTTTATTTAAATGTACGCTTGAGATGACTAGATGAGTTAATGTATCTTTTATGTACATTAAATGTTAACGATTTTTAAAGTTTAAAATGAAATAAACAATTTATTTCATTGGAACCAAACTAAACCCTAATTGAAAAAGGGAATCCCACTAGGGGATTTGTGTACCTTAAGATCGTGCATATTCATAAAAAAAAATGGGAGAAAATCGCGAACCAAAATCGTTTGTTTTTGCCTTGGATGGTATAGTGACAAATATACCACAGAATTAATGGTACTCTTAAAAAAAATCCCCTATTTTTTTTTTCCAGTGTATTTTATGTTTATGTAAACATTTTTCTGGGCAATCACTTTATAGAATTGCTTTCAAATCATTTTTTTATTACCCTTTCAAAACATATATTAAATTTAACATTATTCAGGTGTAAATGTTATCACCTCATTTCTTTAAGAGAAGATAGATATTCTCATTTTTTTAAGAGTGGGGATGTAATATGATTTATGTATAAAAAAAGTGTACGTAATAACCTGGGTTAAAATTCTTAAAATGAAAAACATATTAATAAAAGCATAAAAGAACAGATTTTCATTCGTTGTATACAACATAAAATTGACTATAAGTAAACACACAGTAGAAGATAACATATAAACCAAAAACATCGTTACTATAAAGATCACGGGACAGTGATGATGTATATTTTATGTTATAACAATTTTAACATATCTAATATATATAGCAAAGCCGCTTTTAGCCGGCAAAAATCAATTATCTAATTAGCCGCTCGAATTTTTTTTACGGTGATACTCCTGTTTTGTATGTTGCGGCAAAAGTTTTTTTTTTTAATTTTAGATTATCGTGTAAATGTAAGATTCTCCAACTCTTATTTAAAAAATTCTTTAATTTTGTAAGAATAAAATGGTATTTTCGGTTCTCTATTTCCTAAATCAATTTAATTAAGAGTTTTTTTTGTGCCTAAGCTAAGTTTTCTTTATCCCGTAAGGTTAAGTATATATCTCGGCCTTTTATGCTAATTAAGTTTTCTTTGAGTAGTGATAATGACACAATTGTTGTAATTTGACGTATCGTTGAGAAATCACACCCGACTGTTGAGATCACCAAGTATTTGTAATTAAACAATATAAAGAAATATAGAAAACACAAGAGTGGAAGAGATGTATGATTTCTATTATTATAGATCATCCATCCTACATATATATATATATATATATATATATATATATATATATATCATTCTACAATGGAAACATCAAAGGGATAGTCAATAAAAGACTAGAAAATAGCCCATGAGTAATGGCTATATTAAAGCATCGGTTACAATGAACATAATGGCCATATTAATGTTTCGGTTACAACACAAGTAATGACCACATTAATAATTTCAGTTACAACACTCCCCCTTGGACATTACTTGTGTGATGTTCATGCCCCGTTAAAAACCTCGTTATGAAAACCCTGTGGGAAAACTAGTCGAGGAAAAGAGTTCATGACATACACATACTTATGTGGTACAACGATTGCCTCATTAAAAACATTTTGTTAAGAAAAACCCGTGGGAAAAACTTAACAAAAGGGAAAAAAGTACAATCGTTGGTCTTCAAAACCTATCCTTCAATATTGTTTTGATTTGTTGGCTCCCACGAAGATGACAATCTTCCAAGCCTCGCATTCAATCTTATGAACAAGTTTCTCGAAAGTAGATGTAGGAAGAGACTTGGTGAATAAGTCTGCTAGATTTTCACTTGAGCGAACCTTTTCAATGACAATCTCACCGCTCTTACGAAGCTCATGCGGATAAAAGAATTTGGGTGCAATATGCTTAGTCAAGTTTCCTTAACATATCCATTGCTCATCCGTGTTACACATCTTTGCATTGTCATCATAAAATTTGTGGGGATTAAGTTCTCTCGACATAATACCACACGTACTACAAATGTGTTATATCATTGACCTTAGCCATACGCATTCCGTGAGGCTTCATATAAAGCTATAATCTACGAATGATTTGAAGAAGTAGTAACCATGGTCCATTTAATGAGATCTCCATGAAATTGCAAAGTGTTACCATATAGAAAAACATAACGATCCCGAGATCGGCATTATGGGGATCGGACATGTAACCAGACATCTCGAATAGCCCACCAATGTCATATCTTGATCTCTCGTATAAAGTAAACCCAAATCTAATGTGCCTTGAAGATACCTAAAAATATGTTTAATCTTTATTCCAATGTCTCTCTTGTAGGAGAAGCACTAAATCATGCTAGAAGGTTTCATCGCAAAGCGCAATATCGGGCCTAGTGCGATTTGCAATATACAATAATGCTCCAATGGCACTCATATAAGGAACTTCAGGTCCTAACATTTCCTCATTTTCTTCTTTGGGCCTAAACGGATCCTTATCCACTTCAAGGACCGGACAACCATAGGTGTACTAAGTGGATGAGATTTGTCCATGTTGAATCTCTCCAAAACTTTCTTCAAGTAGGTTGACTGGTGTATGAATATTCCTTCAGTAGATGCTCGATCCTGAGACCGAGACAATACTTGGTTTTACCCAAATCTTTCATTTCAAATTCCGTCTTCAAATATGAACTTGCTTCATCAATCTCCTTGCATGTTCCAATAATATTTATATCATCAACATAGATTGATATAATACAAAAACCATTATGCGTTTTCTTAATGAACACACAAGGGCATACATCATTGTTTTTATATTCCTTCTTCAGGAGGAATTCACTTAGTCGGTTATACCACATTCTACCTGACTGCTTTAAACCATACAATGACCTTTGTAACTTTATGCTATACATGTTGCGATTTTCATTTTCCTTTATATTAGGAACTTTAAATCCATCAGGTATTTTCATATATGTATATCGTCTCAGTGACCCATATAAGTATGCGATCCACGGCGTCCATTAAGTGCATTTCAAATTCATTTTCTTGCCGGGGATATTAAGTAGCGGGCGTGATGCCATCCATAACAGGAGAGTATGTTTGATCAAAGTCAATACCGGGTCTTTGAGAAAGCCCTTGAGCTACTAGTCTCGCTTTATATCTCACCACCTCATTATTTTCATTTCTCTTTCGTACAAATACCCATTTATATCCTACTAGGATAACATTGTGGGGTGTACGTACTATAGAGCCAAAGACTTTTCTTTTATTTAGCGAGTCTAGCTCAGCCTCAATTGCTTCCTTCCATTTCAACCAATCCGAGTGCTTCCGGCACTCTGCTAATGTTCTTGGTTACGGATCCAGTTATCATTTGAGATAGTATGAGCAATTATCGAGGAAATTCATAAATCGAGCGATTGTGATATTTCTATTATAAGTTTCTCCTGTATTTACATAATTCATGGCCACTTCAATGTTTATGTCGACTAGATCTTCTTCATTTCCCAACACATAATGATCTAGTTGTTCCGCAATCCCAGTGTTATGATTGTTTGAAGCACGTGCATTTTCACTAGGATTCTTGTCTTCGGGACAAACCTCTCCAGGAGGTTTCAGGAGTGATAAAGATTCTTTATTAGATTTTGTCTTTCATGGATTCTTGTCTTTTGTACCAACAGGTCTCCCACAATTCTGGCGTTGAGGAGCGTCATCAAGTATATCATTTCTCTTAGGGATTTCCACTCTTGGTGGTGCATTTACTGCTGGTATATGAGATTTAGTCACTCCTTTATGATCAGTAAAAGCATCTGGCAGGTTACTTGCTAAATGTTGCAAGTTAATTATCTTCTGATCTTCTAGTTCAGTTTGACTAGTGCATGGATCTAATAGAGAAGATCTGGTACATTCCATGCAATTTCTCGGCATTCTTTTGATTTTGGGCTTTTATCTCCCCCTAATGCCGGGAAATGATCTTCATCAAATATGCAGTCAGCGTACCGAGCTGTAAACTGATCCCCTGTCATGGGCTCTAGGTATTTAAGAATAGACGGAGATTCATAACCAATGTAAATACCTAATTTACGTTGAGGGCCCATAGAAGTACGCTTTGGTGGTGATATAGGAACATAAACTGCACAACCAAAAATTCGTAAATGGGAAATGTTTGGTTCTTGGCCATGCACAAGTTGGTGGGAGAGAAATCATGATATCACGATGGGCGGATTTGAATTAAAGCAGCAGCATGCAAGACTGCATGTCCCCAACAGGATGTGGGTAAGTTGGACTTTTGTAGCAGTGGTCTAGCGATTAATTTAACACGCTTTATCAAAGATTCAGCTAGACCATTTTGAGTGTGGACATAAGGAACTGGATGCTCCACTTTAATGCCTAACGCCATACAATAATCATCAAATGCTTTTGATGTGAACTCACCAGCATTATCCATACGAATAGATTTAATATTATAATTAGGGAACTGAGCCTTGGGTTCAATTATTTTAGCAATGAATTTGGCAAAGGCATACTTCTTTGTGGACAATAGGCAGGTATAAGTCCACCTAGTGGAAGCATCAATTAAGACCATGAAATATTGAAATGGTCCTGATGATGGATGTATTGATCCACATATATCTCCGTGAATCCTTTCAAGAAAAATAGGGATTCAATTCCAACTTTAGTACGAAGGGCGTACAATAAGTTTTCCTTTGCACATGCTTCACAAAAATATTCGGATGTCAAAGGAAATTTACTACTAGACATATTATGCCCAATGAATTAGATAAAATCCGCCAATCATTGTTTGCCCGGGATGACCCAATCGTTCATGCCATAATTTAAATGAATTTGGGTCTATAAATTTTAAATTCATCGCAACATGATAATTAGATGGGCGTATGTAAGTATAATACAATCCCGAAGAAAAGGATGGGAGCTTCTCAACAATTTGTTTCCGGCATCCTTTTGATTGAGTCACAAGTAGATACTCAACTTTATTTTCAGTTTCGGTTTCAATATGAAAACCATTTGCCCTTATGTCTTTAAAACTTAAAAGGGTACGTTTAGACTGTGGGTAAAACAAAGCATCATTTATAATCAATTCAGTACCCATAGGAAGGATTAGTGATGCTCTTCCAGAGCCCACTATTAAAACATTATCATGGGCAATCGTAGTAACGCTCCCTTTCTTTTCTATAAGATTATGAAAAAATTTCTTATCCTTCAAGATAGTATGTGTGGTTGCGCTATCCACTAGACATAAATCATCTTCTTCACTCGCATGTTGCATTTTGAATTTCTAAAGAAATAAAATAAAACATCAAATAAAAATAAAGCAGCATTCTTATTGATAAAAGGTTCAACATGAGTCATAAGAAGGATTAAAAAATTTATTATAAAGTGCAAAATAAAACTTATAGAAATGTCATTAAGCGAGAGATAAATTCACTCATTATCACCAAAATCCCATGACTCAATCTTATGGGAACCACCCAGTATCAACATTTAAAACCATGTTTGCTTCAGGCAAACTTGTATGATGCGATTCACCTTGGGGAGCCTTTCCTTTTATCCTTTAAAGACTTTTGATATGCCTCAACCAAGTGCTTAGAAGGTACGACAAATCTGAGACCAATGACCATCACAACCACATCGATAGATAGTTTGTTTAAGATCCATGTTTTCTTTGGCTTGAGCTTGGTTTGTGTGGGTGAGCTTCAACATTTTTCAAGCCCCTTCCACCACGATATGTTTTTCCACGACCAAGACCACCTCTACCAGAAAAATTTGTGTTTCCACGTCCTCGGCCTCGGCCTCTCCCTCTTCCACGCCTGTTCTCATTCCTGATGATTGTTGCATGTGCTTCAGGCACTGCTTGAGAACCGACTGGTCTCGTATTGTGGTTTTTCATCAATAACTGATTATGCTTTTCTGCCACCAATAAGGCAGAAATCAGTTCAGAATGTGTTGAGTAGTTCTTAGCCCTGTACTGCTGCTGGAGTACAAGGTTACTAGCATGAAAAGTTGATAAAGTCTTCTCAATCAATGCTGTATCTGTAATGTTTTGCTTACAAAGCTTAAGTTGAGAGACAATGCGATGCAAAACTGAGTTATATTCTGTTACAGACTTAAAATCTTGGAATCGCAAGTTCAACCAGTCAAATTGTGCTTGAGGGAGCAATATATCTATTTGCTGTTGAAAATGATCCTTCAGGGATTGCCATAAAATAAGTGGATCTCTTTCAGTAAGATACTCATTTTTAAGATCCTGATTGAGGTGATGGCGGAGAAAAATTAGCGCTTTTGCCTTCTGGGCATTGTCGCATTCAGAATCTGGAACAATACTTGAGCTTAAATTTTTCGAGGCAAGGTGAATTTCAGCATCAAAAGCCCATGTCAAATAATTGTTGCCATCAAGAGCGAGCTCGACAAATTGTCTTTTAGTAATGTCAGACATTTTCAACAATCTGAAAAAAACACTCTTTTATTAGAATAGTATGTGTGATAACTCCGGTTACATCATGATGGGGTCCTTGGTCCAAGATGCGTTCACCATAGCACCCTGATGAAACTTTGAGTTATTTACACTAAGTGGACATTCAAAGCCAAAAGCTACTTTCATTTATGTACGATTTCCTACGATGATTCTTAGTCCGTGTCTGCATGAACTACGATGGCTTGATCCTCAAAAAGGTACGTAGGCAATCACATTAGGTGATGCAGCCGCTTCATAAATTTGTTTTTATACATATAAAACGTTTTCGGAAAAAATAAGGGGAAATTGTTAGATATTTTTTCTTAAATATTTTGATTATTGTTTGCATACGAGTTGCCATACGAATTAATGTTATCACAACAAAACGGGGTTCGACCTTACCCCTTCGTGCAAGGAGTACCTCAATTCGTTTATGGGGTACTTTCAGCCTATAAAAGGCAAACGAATGCAAACGAATTTTGACATACGTTTTACAGTATCATCAGGAAAATTTTTGAGTGTCCTCGGGTTTGATTCAAACAAGTCACTGTTTGAATCAAACACCTCCATTATATCCTGAGAGAGATTTTCGATTGATCCCTAAGTGACATTCGAGAGGGACGAAACATCTCTTAAAAGATAACGCTTTGCGTGCCTTGGAGTCTTCAACAATTTCTGTCAAATTCTTATTCATCAAAATTTTCCAACATTTCCTATCTCAAAAAGTCGTTGCTCTGCATAATTGAGCTTGAAAGCCCATCTTGATAGTAGTGAAATGAATTTGTGAGCGGAGTCAGAGTTAGAAAAAGATGTGCCAGCCATATAGCCATTGTATTTTTATACATAGATGTATCACTTGTATTGTTTGTATGATGGAAATGTGTATCATAATGTATCACATGATGACATCTTCAACAATATGATGTATCATTCTTGATGTCTTATACTAATTTTATCATTGTAGTATAGTCTGGACAACATTTATATAATATGTATAAGACATATACACTTGTGTCATTTACTGTAATCCTAAGACTTCGGTGGCATTAGTAACATAGGTGATATATTGTGATACAAGTGACATACATTGATCATATAAGATAATTAACCAAAGTATAAGTGTATGTGTAAAAAGTATAATGACAAGTGAAGGTATATTATGCAACTAATAATGTCATTGAGTCACATATGAGTTGTCTACTTTGAAACAATCAATCCAACAACGGAAATTGAGCACAACATTCCTCAACACCTACGTCACATCATAGCCTCCATGGTGGTTTTTCAGAATGGCGTAGCTGTTAGGTGTGATGCCCGAAAGACAATTTTTGTAATTGTTTTATTTAATAAATGAATTGACGTTATTGTTCATATTTATTATTCTCATATTCACCGATGTGACAATAGTAATTACACTACAGAAAACCCTAAAGTATATCGTTTATGTAATCACTTGACTCAGTGTATGGTATATACACGGGAGGATTGAGTTAGTGAAGATGTACTTAAAATACAATTAGCCCATAGTGAAGTTAATCGAGAGTATCGGGTCTCTCCTTTAACGTGCTGTTAATGCGCCCAGAACACTATTGGTGTGATTGTCTTATCCGGACTTTCGGTTAAGAGAACCTAATGGGGCATTTATATATGATAGATATATCGTGATGTAAATTTGGACCAATTTGATTAGAGTTCACGATATAATTCCGTAATCGAGAAGTCTTATCGAATCAATGGATGATCATATTTATGGATATATCTTAATCTCGAGGTGATCACGATCAAGCGCTTGAATCGATATGAAGTTTGACTTGGCGGTTAAGGATTACACCGAGTCGTGGTGCGAATTACCCCATCTTGGCATTGTCTTTGGATTGAGTGAGTAGTACGTGTTATCACAGATACGGAATCCATTCCTTCCATTTATGGAAGTAGATGAAACGATTCCCTTATTTGTTAATCCTAGAAGCGATCGATCGCGCGAGTTCATATTACAGCGATTGATCACCGGTGAGTTGTATGAATTAATTGATCACTAGGGGTTAATGGTAAATAAGGATAAGAGGTTCTAAAAGGGTTAACGGTAACTTCCCGATTTAGAATGAGCGATCTATGGAGGATTAATCCATATGTAATGATTATATCAATGGACGCTTATTATTATTATCGTGACGAGATAAATATAAATCGATAATCGGAGGAGTGCGATCTCGGGATTATGGTGGCATATTCCCGTGATTGATTTATCGAATATAATTATTCTATAATTATTTATTTGATTTATCGGAGACGATGATTATTACCCATGGCCCCGACGTGCCTCCTAATATAGCATAATTTATTCTCGGACGTCGAATCCTAATAATATTAATTTAGTTCTTGTTGGACTTTATTAAAGCGATATGTGAATTAATTGTTTAGTGGACTATTAAATTAGTTGGGCTAAATAATTAAATACACGGGAAAAAGACATTTTTAAGTAATTTCAGCTGAATTGGTGTGTTGACCTAATTTTTGGTCAAATATATTGAAAAGGTGCGTGACCTTAATTTTAAAGAAAGGTGCGCATGCAATTTATATTATTTAATTATTAAGAAATTAGTTTTCTTAGATAATTATTTAATGTGTGATTTATCTTTTATTTGTTAAATGATAAATCATGGAATATTAGATAATAATATGATTTATCCTAATTTGTTTGGGATAATTATTTTATTTATCTTTTATTTGGAAAAAGGGTTAATGTAATAATTATCTCTTAATTATTTAATCCTTGGAGGACGAGGATTACTCTCCTATATGTAAGAGAGTTCTCCTAGCCTTAACACACACAAGATTTTCGACTTCTACCTCTAGAGAGGAGAAGGAAAATTTCGCCAAGGGAGACAAGGGAAAATCTTGGAGATTTTTTCGGGTAGCATCTCGGAAGGGTTCGAGTGAGAATTTCCTTCCACCGGGAGTTGCTTGGATCACACGTCACGGAAGATCGTGGTGCTCTTCACGCTTTCCTTCGTTCATCCTATTGCGGTTCTTCAACTTGGATTTTGAGATCCAAGAGGTATGTTCTACAACCCTTGTAGATATAGATCTAGTTATTTTATTACGTGTAGATTATAGATCTAGATCCATTAAATCGTTTCGCTGCGGATGGTATTACTAACGATGGTGGTATCGATCGCCATGGTGATCTATATTTATACGTATAAAATATTAGATACAGAGTGGAAAACATGTAGATTTTTTTGTCCCAATTTTTGGGGGCCGTTGCATATGTTTAATTTTTTATGCTTATGAATGTCGTGGTTGAAGAGATGGATTGGGGTTGGCACTGTTTACCCGTTAGATCTATTGTAAACTCATATAAACGATGAAAATTCGTCCATATGAGTATAGGAAATTATGTAATTCTTTTTTTTATTGCAATTTTAATTTCCAGAAAATAGATCTGTTTAGTAGCTGTTTAGTTATTTCATGTTTCCCGTTGATTGAACCGTTGAAACGAAGATCCCTCCGGTCAGAATCAAGATTAGAAGATGATGATCAACTCCACAAATTTTGGCGTCGATCAGAGTCCGTTTCGATATCCGTTTGATGCTGCGAAGAGGCTGCTGTAACAGAAAAACGCAGGATTCACAGAAACACTATCTGAGACTTCCTCGATTTTCTGGGAGAGTTTGGACCGTTGAAACGCAAATCCGACCGTTCAGATTGATAAAATTTGAGTTTTGGAGGTACCATAAAAAGTTCAGGTCGATCGGGATTCATCTCGATTCCCGATCTGCCTCAGGAAGTCCTTGATGCAGTGCAGTCAAAGTCAGATTCAGCAGCAAGTTTAGGCGTTTTCCTGGAGATAATTGGTAAGTCTAAGCACCGATCCAACCGTCCATATTGAAGTTCAAGGAGTGAAGATAAGATCTGGAAAGTTTCGTCCCGATCCGAGTTCGTTTGTATGCCGATCGTCGAAGAGTTCGAACAGCTGCAGATTTAGTTAGAAAGTAGTAAACCCTAGTTAGGGTTTTGGTTATTTATTTTCTAATAGGTTAGATTAAAGTGCCAACGATCCATCTCGGTGTTTAAATTTTCCGCACTTTATTTTTATGTGTTTGATCATAAAATAGATATAAAATCGGAATTGCCATGACATGCATCATATCATAAATCCACTCCATGCATACATGTAGAATTTTAATTTTGGTAATTAAAATAGGCATGTATACAAACTCGTGTAATTAGTTGAAATTTAATTAATACGTGGTAATTAATTAATTTAGTAACTAATTAATGATCCGAGGGCGGGTTATGAAATCGTTAGGCCTTTCGGTGTGTGTTCTCGGTGAACCGCCTTAAAGCCCAAAGCGAGATCACGTTTTCGATTCGTAGTGTCTCACGAGATTGAATGATGGTAAAAGAACAAGTAAATCTTGGATAAAAACGGTTCGCTTATAGGTTGGGTGGTCAACTGAGCTAGGCTCGACCGACTTAACCCTCCTAGTGTGATGTATGCACGGGGGTCCGGCAAGACTAAGCTACACCGGAGAACGGAGGGGTGATTCCTTCTTATCTCAAATGAGGCCGTCTTGACCCGATTTCGTCCGACTGTCACATATGTTCCAACGAATAGGACGGGTAGGCTTGCCTACGTTACCGACACCATTCGGAATCCTTGATTTGATGTGCTTTTATGTTAACATCAAAAAGACGTGGTTAGTTAACCCACAACCACTTCCAAAATATTGAGTGGGAGCGGGGGAGGCGACAGCCAACCCCACGGCCTCTACTATAGATACAAGTAAGTGAGAGAAGGGTGACGCCTCGAGGCGCTTTGATTTCGTCCCCCTAAGGATGGTGTTCGCCCCTATCAACATTCATGGCTTGGTCTCCGAAAGGATAGGATTTCCGGGTACTCGTCGGGTCACTGACCTATCCTAAGACGGCATACTCGGGGCGTACCTAAGAGATCCGATATAGTAGGTCACACTCATCATGGGTATTTTCTTGATAATATCTAGGCTAAAAAAGGAAGGTAGTCAATGAATAAAGGGATGTTCGATTCTCGTGGGATGTTCGATTCTCACAAGTTATTCATTGATGAGATTGTCTCGATTTAACCGTCATCTCTTTGACCTACCCTAAGGCGGCACTGAGATGCGAGGTAATTAAAACCTTGGAATGGTAGAGTAGACTTAATTTTAGTTTACAATTCCTAAAATAAATATAGTAGTGTTAAACTTGAATTAATATATGTCATTTTATTTACAGCATTATCCCTTACTAAATTGCTTAAAATTTATAATTGACTAGTATTGACTTCGTTAAAAAGTGGAAAGTAACTAGGACGTTGAACTAGTTAATCGATAATGCAATTATTTTTCGAAAGAGATATTTTCTCTTAAGCCTTTTAAAAACCAGAGTGACATATAGGTATGTCACTTGTGTCATTCGTGTCAAACGGAAGACAAACTTAGTTTGATCAAAGGTGATTTCGGACTTTGAAATTCTTTTAGTGAATTTTGAATGTGTAGTAATTACACGAGTAATTTTCTAATTGAAAAATCGGAAAATCATGAAGTATTACTAGTTGGACGATATTTGGAATCGATGAACTAGTGGGAGCTTTATGATTTGTTGTTTTTCTAGAACATTAGAAAAGTGTAAATGACTACATTAAGTAACCGTTCTAATTGAAAACCGGAAAGTCATGAAATGTAAGCTAGTTAGGCGATATTTGGAATCGATGAACTAGTGGGAGTTTTATGATTTGTATTTTTCGGAAACATTAGAAGCTGTGTAAGTGTTTTACGAGAGATTTTCAAATTGAAAAATTGGAAAATCATAAAATAAAGCATTCTTTGGTTAGGCGGTATTTGGAACCGATAAACTAGTGGGAGCTTTAATGTTATGATTTGTTGTTTTTCGGTATATTAGAAAATCCGAGAAGTCTCGACGAGTAACACTCGAAATAGACATCCCACGGTTCAAGAGTAGTGTCTACTCAAGCGAACATTGGTTCAAGACTCATTTCCATTCACGGAAAGTCAAGAATGGGAGAATATGTCTAAAAGTGTTAGTCACCTAAACTAAGAAAACTTTAAGGTGAACGAAAATTAATTAAGCGAAAATCATAGGATAAGGATAGTGATTTGGATCACCAACCTATGAATCCTTGGCGATTTTCTTGAGCTAAGTTCTTTGGAAGAACAAGGCAAAGCGGTGCATTTAACGATTAAAAGAGTAAACAACGGGCATTTAATTTTAGCTAGAATAGTGGGAGTGATATGAGGAAATGAATCTCGGATTCAATCCTTGGATATCGCAGAAGATTTATTTTTACATTTAAGATTTGTTGGAGCGAATGGATTTACCTTCATTCGATAATTTGTTTGTCGTATAGAAAGTGAATATACCATTTGTAATACGAATCCAAGACTCGGACTTTTGTTTGATAAAGTCAAAACCACTTAGAAGCTAGCTGAAATATGTATATAAAACACATCTTAAGAACTATTAAGAGCAATTGGTTTCTATATTTAGATAAACGCTTCTTCATATTCCATAGTTAGTGCATAGTCCACTAAAAGACATGACTCAAGAGGCGGCTCGGGGTGATTCCTTTTCTCCCGATCTGGTTATATTGTCTCAAAGGTTCAATGACTAAGTTTCCTTTCAATCGGAAAAGGATAATGGTTATAAAAAAGTAACATAGCTTGTTTATGGCGACTTCGAGTCGATGAAAGATACAAGCTAGTAGGAGCTTCAGTAGTGACTTTTGTCCGATAACTATTCGAACACTCCGGTCAGTTTATCCAAAATATTTTTGAGGTGTCTCTGTTTTCAACAGACATAGAGTATTCTATACTCGGAATAGGCCATTCATAGTCCTCGAGACTGATGCTCAGCCTGCCTCATTGTGACATGTTCTCACTAAGTGAGAAACCGTTAAATTGCCTTATATAGTTTTTTAGATGTGCTACAATACACTGCTTAACTCCATAAAGATATTAGAAGCGAAATATCGGTTTACATTGAAATGTAAGACCAACCAGTCTACCTAGAATATGCTTTGGAATTTACGGATAAGGTGTGGATTCGGTTCACCCCACTTCCATAAATATAAGCATTTAGCACACGGTGCTTGAAGGTAGGTCTGGAAATTTCGCGAACACGTTCGGTCAGTGACCAATCGTTCTATATCTTGTAGCATTGAGAAAAAGGTTTGTTATAAGATTCATGAAATCGGGAAGGGACAGTTATACTGTTGCGTCCTTTCTGATAGAGTCTATGAACAGAAAAACCTTGAACCTTGAAGTACGTTTACTCAAGGTAGTTACTAACTGATTAAAATCAGACCACATCCATCATCGGTTGTTGGTGATAACACTAAATACTACTAAACTAGATCAGAATTTCGATCCACCCAGAATGTAGTGGGAGTATGGTTTATCCATTACCCGTTACGGGTTCTGCAGACTTTGTAGTCTAAGGATCGATCGATGACCTATGGCTCTTTTGTGAAGCGATATAGGATTACGATAATAGAGGTTGGTTTACAAGCCATAACCCCCGTGAATGGAGTTTGGTACTCAGAGCTGTTCATACTCTTGTAGAACCACCGAGTGTCTCAGGCCCGATGGGAGTAATTGGATCTACACGGAAAAGAGTAGAATGAGTTCGGTATTGCATGATTTCGTTCAATGCGAGAGAAAATAGGGTGATTCCACGAGACTTTCTTGCCAAACAAGCGGAGTCCGGATTCATTCGAAGCGAAGGGTATTGACTTATGAACCGGCGGGATATTTATCAAGGCTTATGTCCTTTTGTGGATAAAAAGCAAACCTCTCGGTCATTGGAAGTCATATATTTCTACAATATGTGGATTTGACCAGAATATTGATAAGTTTTTTGTAGACTGGATATCAATTTTAGTACAGTAGTGAATATATAAATTAGTGTTTGTGAAGGATAACACTTGCACGAGTTGGAATCAACATGGGTGTGTTATCTCAAGTCGTCGAAATCGACAATACCACAATTCTGCAATGAGTTTTGGACAACATTCTTAAGAGTTTGACTCGGTCGAATTCATTAGAATCGATCCACTGGTTTCCCATCCATCTTATTGGTTAAGATGATGCATCTGTGTATGCAACATTCAACGAGGAAGTTCTACCCTATGCCTCAGGAATGACTCTCTAAATCTTCGGATCAGGAGAAATGGGATAGATTCTCTTTCTAGTAAGAGATGGTCAGGTTAATGAACGTCAACTTTGATCGAATCTTAGATTCGGCGGTTAACAAAGCAAGTTTAGTATGTCCTTTAGTATCTTGAAGAGAACGAGGAACAATATGCGGACATATTCATGTGTGAACCTGGATATGTGTGATACATCGATTTTGACTTTAAGTCGATTGAGGATGATCGTTAAGTCGATCTCGGGCTCGATGTTTACTCGGTACCACATGATTTGATGGACCGGTAGCGTTTCGATTCTACGGAACGTCTCGAGCCGACAACTTTGACTAATCATTAAGACCCATGACATTTAGATGTAGGTGCTCCCGAGTCACCGACCTATCCTACGACGGCATACTCGGAGTGTACTTTGGAATCGAAATGGTTATGATATGCTTAGTAGAGTCTTGGAATACGGGATAAGTCTCCATTGCTTTAGAGCAAGTGGGAGATGTAGTTTGTTGTATTTTAAATAATAGGGTGTGCTCTAAAACAATTAATCACATGCTTTCGTGCAAGTGGGAGATTGTTAGGTGTGATGCCGAAAGACAATTTTGTAATTGTTTTATTTAATAAATGAATTGGCGTTATTGTTCATATTTATTATTCTCATATTCACCGATGTGACAATAGTAATTACACTACAGAAAACCCTAAAGTATATCGTTTATGTAATCACTTGACTCGGTGTATGGTATATACACGGGAGGATTGAGTTAGTGAAGATGTACTTAAAATACAATTAGCCCGTAGTGAAGTTAATCGAGAGTATCGGGTCTCTCCTTTAACGTGCTATTAATGCGCCCGAAACACGATTGGTGTGATTGTCTTATCCGGACTTTCGGTTAAGAGAACCTAATGGGGCATTTATATATGATAGATATATCGTATGAAATTTGGACCAATTTGATTAGAGTTCACGATATAATTCCGTAATCGAGAAGTCTTATCGAATCAATGGATGATCATATTTATGGATATATCTTAATCTGAGGTGATCACACCAAGCGCTTGAATCGGTATGAAGTTTGACTTGACGGTTAAGGATTACAGTCGAGTCTGTGGTCCGAATTACCCCATCTTGGCATTGTCTTTGGATTGAGTGAGTAGTACGTGTTATCACGAGATACGGAATCCATTCCTTCCATTTATGGAAGTAGATAAACGATTCCACTTATTTGTTAATCCTAGAAACCGATCGATCGCGCGAGTTCATATTACAGCGATTGATCACCCGGTGAGTTGTATGAATTAATTGATCACTAGGGGTTAATGGTAAATAAGGATAAGAGGTTCTAAAAAAGGGTTAACGGTAACTTCCCGATTTAGAATGAGCGATCTATGGAGGATTAATCCATATGTAATGATTATATCAATGGACGCTTATTATTATTATCGTGGCGAGATAAATATAATCGATAATCGGAGGAGTGCGATCTCGGGATTATGGTGGCATATTCCGTGATTGATTTATCGAATATAATTATTCTATAATTATTTATTTGATTTATCGGAGACGTGATTATTAGTCCATGTCCCCGACGTGCCTCCTAATATAGCATAGCTATTCTCGGACGTCGAATCCTAATAATATTAATTTAGTTCTTGTTGGACTTTATTAAAGCGATATGTGAATTAATTGTTTAGTGAATTTATTAAATTAGTTGAAATTTAAATAATTAAATCTGCGAAAAGACATTTTAAAGTAATTTAATGCAATTGGTGTGTTGACCTAATTTTTGGTCAAATATATTGAAAAGGTGCGTGACCTTAATTTTAAAGAAAGGTGCGCATGCAATTTATATTATTTAATTATTAAGAAATTAGTTTTCTTAGATAATTATTTAATGTGTGATTTATCTTTTATTTGTTAAATGATAAATCATGGAATATTAGATAATAATATGATTTATCCTAATTTGTTTGGGATAATTATTTTATTTATCTTTTATTTGGAAAAAGGGTTAATGTAATAATTATCTCTTAATTATTTAATCCTTGGAGGACAAGGATTACTCTCCTATATAAAGAGAGTTCTCCTAAGCCTTAACACACACAAGATTTTCGACTTCTACCTCTTAGAGAGGAGAAGGAAAATTTCGGCCAAGGGGAGACAAGGGGAAAATCTTGGAGATTTTTTCCGGGTAGCATATCGGAAGGGTTCGAGTCGAGAATTTCCTTCCACCGGGAGTTGCTTGGATCACACGTACGGAAGATCGTGGTGCTCTTCACGCTTTCCTTCGTTCATCCTATTGCGGTTCTTCAACTTGGATTTTGAGATCCAAGAGGTATGTTCTACAACCCCCTTGTAGATATAGATCTAGTTATTTTATTACGTGTAGATTATAGATCTAGATCCATTAAATCGTTTCCGCTGCGGATAGTATTACTAACAGTAGCATCATTGAATACTCTGTTAAACCTTTTCTGACTATATATACGTCGATCCCGTAGTATGTAAGATACGCAAGCTTTGTGTCTGATTAAGCTCTGTTACGTAAATGTAACAAGATGCAAGTAATTGTGAAATGAATAAATGGGAAACATGAAAAGTTACGAAGAAATATACACAAGTAAGCTCATATTTTATGCATTTCAAGCCGTCTTTTAAAGTATTTTACTATGTTATGACATATCTTTCAAATTCTTTCATTTAAAGCACGGTTAGTAAATTCATGTCATGTCTCTCAGATTATGAAAGACATGAATCTCTATTATTGATCATCTACTCCTTACTGGGAAGTCCGGAATGTTCATTCCTTCCTTTTTGGTTGAGAATGTTTTACAGTGTTTAAAGGAACATGTTGACGTCTCTGATGAGCGGGCATAAGACACATTGATAGCAGTAATAGTCTGGATTTAGAAGTTGTTAGTTATACTTCCTTCTAGTGGCAAGCGAGCCATGTTAATGTTTGGTAGCGTTTTCTTTTGGCATGTGGAGAATTAGTAGTATTATTTAAGTTTATTAATGATTTAGTTAGAAGCAATGCTTCTTTTTGGTGTACTTATCCTTCTTTATTGTGCATGTAGTTCGTGGCTACTACGACAATAGTTATGTCCACATAACTGTATAAGACCCCAAGGGTTTGTTTCCTGAATCTCGGTTGTTTCATTTTTTTCCACATATTTTTTGGTTATTTTGATATAACTTCAGACTTACGCGGATATTCAGGATTTATTCTAAATTGTGTGCTGCACATTGCTTCTGGTTAATGGCTGAGTTTCGGAAGCATGGTTTTCCACGAAAAATCATTAATGGATATGTTTGAGTATTATAAATGTGTAATATCCAATAGTGACACATGTTTGTTTTTACTACTAAACATAATAATTGTTGTATATCAATACTATTTGATATAAGAAAATTAAAGAAACAATATACAAGATACAACACCTTAAGACATTTACATCAGAAACCCTATACGGTGCACTATCTCTAAAATAAAGATATGGAAATTTTCCTCAAATGCCTCCACAACAGAAGCTACATTATCCCTATTTATTTTGAGGGTCGGTGAATAGTATATCCCTATTTGTGGAGTAGTATCCCTATTTTAATGCTATTTGGTATGAAAATAAGGATAATGATGCTGTTGTGGAGTGTTTTGAATTGTGATGTTGAAAACTAAAGATATGTATTATTTTATATTATTTTATGGATAAAAATAGGGTTTCTG
Organism: Gentiana macrophylla; assembly: GCA_026214975.1. Lineage (NCBI taxonomy): Eukaryota > Viridiplantae > Streptophyta > Magnoliopsida > Gentianales > Gentianaceae > Gentiana > Gentiana macrophylla. The sequence continues at coordinate 66,176,130 of CM047811.1, forward strand.
ATGCGAATGCACGTAAAAGAAATATAAAGTCCAAAAATAAAATAAAATTGAACCCGGTCAATTGTCATTTTTTTATATAATTTTTTCTCAACATAAAATTACTAACCTCTTTTATACAGATAATACTCCAAAAATTCCTAACTTACCCAATATTCTTTGTCTCTTATTTACTTCCAAACCCCTTTAAAACCACCACTGATACATTGAGAGATAGACTCATTCTCCCACCTTTGCATTTCGTCAAACCAATAAAAAAATTTCTCCTCTTCTCTCTTTCTTTTCTGTATTACTCGTTGGAAGATACCCAAGCGCAGTCATTCATGGCGAAGTTATCACAGCAAAAGCCCAGGAGGAACAGTTCAAATGTTATTAGTACTAGTGCTAATATTGATAGCGTTACGAAAGTTAAAAGGACGAGGAAAACCGTCCCAAGAGACTCTCCTCCTCAACGGAGTTCCGTATTTAGAGGAGTTACTAGGTTATTGTTTGTTGATTATGCTCGATCGTTTTTACATAATAATCATGAATTCGATTATATATATGTGATTTTATGTATTTAAATATTGAAATCTGTTTTTATAGGCATAGATGGACAGGAAGATATGAGGCTCATCTGTGGGATAAGAATTGCTGGAATGAGTCTCAAAATAAGAAAGGAAGACAAGGTTCTCTTGCATTTGCATATGCATGTCCTCTATAATTCATGTTATTATATAATTTCTAAAATAATTCATGCCCTAATTGATTTTTATTTCTTCTTTTTCTTATGATAATGATCATGTCGGATTTCGTGATTGGATCAATGTAGTCTATCTCGGTACGTACGTTTTCTGTAGCGTCTATCAATCAAGTCGGAATATATTCTATAAGATTGTCAAGAAAGATTGTAATATAAAACATAAAGATGAAAATTTGATGTATTGTGGCATATATATTTGCAGGTGCATATGATGATGAAGAAGCAGCTGCTCATTCCTATGACTTGGCTGCCCTTAAGTACTGGGGTCCAGACACCATTCTCAATTTCCCGGTATGTTAAGTCCGTATAAGTTTAATTTTTTTGGGAGAGATGATAGTTTAATATGGTATCAGAGCATGAGGTCCTCAGTACAAACCCCGCTGTACGAACAAAAAAAAAAAAACAAGTATTGGTCTTGAAGGTCACACTTGAAAGGCGTGTTAAGATAGTACAAACCCCGCTGTACGAACAAAAAAAAAAAAAACTAGTATTGGCCTTGAAGGTCACGCTTGAAAAGCGTGTTAAGATATATAACGCTAATCTTAAACTTTTATAAGAAATGATAGTTTAACACGGTATAATAGTAATCATTTATTTTTTTCTTTCATGATGAAATTTACTTATTTTCTGGTATTTTTTTTGATTAGCTTTACTGATTTAGACATTTCAATTTTAGTTGTCAACTTATCAGAACCAAATCCAACAAATGGAAGGCCAGTCCAGAGAAGAGTATATTGGATCTTTGAGGAGGTAACTTCATCATCAATGGACGGCATTTGACGTAAAAGACCCCCTACCCCCCAACCCACTTGTACATACATTAATACATATGCGTATATGTATAGATATACGGAGAAAAATGCCAAGCTTATATATAAACACTCATATATATGCCAAATATATATACAGGAAAAGCAGTGGTTTCTCCAGAGGAGTTTCCAAATATAGAGGAGTTGCACGGTAATTAACCCTTCTTCTGTTTTTAATACTTCATTTAGCAAGTAAAGTTACCAAATGCGGCAAGTTTTCATCATTTGTAAAACTTGGAAACTTATTTGTTAATATTACAAAAAATATTAACAAATATAAAGCGGTAATTACCTTACGCTACTTACCAGCATGCAAGCATGAAGTTGTTTATGACTGCATATATCATTCAAATATAAATAAACATATAAATAACTTTTTTTTTAAGGAAAAAAAATTTAACTTTTATATGAATGCTTTTTGCTTAATTACTGTATGTAGTTTTATATAGTAAAGTGATTATGCTTCTTTAAACTAGATTTTTTTTGGACATTTTTTTTAAGAATTATTCTTACCATCTTATCACTATCTTGGTTTTGTTTTAAAACATTTTATTTTTAACTTTTTAGCAGCTATCTTGGACTTGATTGTTGAACAAATAAATGGAGATGGAAAGACATTTTCCTTAAAAAAAAAAGTTCGAATAATTAATATTTATTTACTTTTAAACAGGCATCATCACAATGGTAGATGGGAAGCTCGAATTGGCAGAGTATTTGGCAACAAGTACCTTTATTTGGGAACATATGGTACGATGCTACTTACAAAAAGTATACATATATATACTTACAATTTTCTTTTTCTTACCCATAATTTATTATATATTCATCAATTTTTTTCCAATTTATATCTATTGCATTAATAATAGTTAAAAGCAAATGTGTATTTCAAAATACGTACATTCTTTATACTTTTTGGGTTGCTTTATCCCTACTCTCTCCGTTTCTATTTAACCATCGTATTTGTCAAAAACACATATATTAAGTAGAGTATTATTAATACTTTGATTTAACATCAAAACGACAATAACACCCTTAATATAATTAATGCAATGGTATGTTTAATCTCTCATTTCTTAATAAATTACGGTAGAGGTAGAAAAATACAATAAATAATAATTTGAAAATGTAACTACGATAGATAATTTTTCATTTTGATTTTAATAACTGCGACAGTTAAATAAAAACAGAGGGAGGGAGTATTTAATTAGTTCTCCTTAATTTGCTGCCATTAGAATAAGGTCAACAAATAAACCAAAGTCCATGCCAATATCTAACTAATGTTTCATAACAGATAGCAACATTCCAATAATAAATAAACAAATAATCTATAACAACAATATCACATTCCTCAAAGTCTTTTAGTTTAATAATCTGTCATTATCTGTGTTAAGAACTAATCAACCAGTATTACCAATCGATCTGGTTTTTGGTAAACTACAATATATGAGCTGCCAATATAAATAATTTATTGATATATAGTCGCTATCATTTGGTTGAAAAAGTCCACTAATCCTACGATATCATTGAAAATCTAGAGAAAATGACACTTGAATCATGTGCATTTGGATTTTAACAAATTTTATGATAATTACAGACCAAATTATTAGTTCTTTTTAGCAGTTGATTATTGTTACCACTTCCTATGATAAAACGAAAAATGTTAGGAAACAAAATAGTCACAATAAATATACACAACACTTTACACCATTTATAACGGTATGAATGTCTTAATTGATATGGGTTTTATCAAAATCAATGGTGTAAATTATGTTGTGAGTATTTTGTTGTGGATATTATTGTATATACTTTGGTGTTAGAGGACATGAATACATCCACTTTTTTAATTGTGTAGTTTTATTTGCTTTTTGGAATATATTTAGATATCTAGTAAATTATAGAATATCAAAAAATTACCAATTTCTTATAGGGGAATTGGGAATAAAGGAAAAAAAAAAAAAAAGAAGGAAAATATGAATCATGACAGTGAAAAAAAGATTTGGGTGATATGGACAAATCCGTTGTACGTTGCCCCAAATCCATTGTTCTTTACAATGTTTTACACTGAAATAGACTCTCGATCCACAGTTTCACTATTCGACTATTTCGGTGTTTTTTACGAATATGACAACAAAAAAACATCAGAAAAATATCAAATAAGGTATCAAAAATAATTGTGAAAAAAAAAAAAAAAAAAAAAATGATACAATTACGATCTTTTGACACTTATCAAAAGATATATATATATATATATATATATATATATATATATATATATATATATATATATATATATATTGCATATTTCTATTTCTATATTGTCCTTTTTAACATTTGTCTATTTATTTGAAATGATTTTGAAGCAACGCAGGAAGAGGCTGCGATAGCATACGATATGGCCGCTATTGAATATCGAGGTCTTAATGCTGTTACAAACTTTGACCTTAGTCGCTACATCAAATGGTTAAGGCCTAATACTACACCGGCCGCCACTTCCGCCACCACCGAATCCCTGCTTCAGTCCACCGTCGAGCCTAACCCTAATACCATGACCACCTTGTTGGCTCCAACCTTAGATCACAACTTTGGCTCGAGCCCCTCCAACAACCACTACCAACAACCACTTTCGGGAAACGTCGACAACATATCGTTCTGCAGCCAATTGCGACCAACCAACGCGACCTCAGCCCTAGGGCTATTACTTCACTCTTCCAAATTCAAGGAAATGATGGAGATGACGACTATGACTTCCGGCTGCCCCACGACGACACCCGTTGGTCGACCTCAACCAACTCAATGTAACATTGCTGATAATAATGTACAAACCATGTTCAACACGCATGACGCGGGCAGCTATCTTGATCAAGGGCATGATCATGAACTCTTTGGTGAGCTTATAAACCCTTTCATGCAACCAATGCTGCAGTTTGACTTTGACACCTAAAGTGGAAACTAAGGTTCAAAATTGGCAGATTCTCTTGTGAGTTGAGGTTAATAATTGTTGTTTGACTATTACATACCATCATTTTTAAGCCACCATTTCTTCATATGTAAAAGCTTTACTGATTGGTATATATCTTCGAATGAAAAGTATGATTTGAAGATGACAAATCAGTCGATCACACGTCAAAATAATATACGGGTAGCGTCCGAATGGTGGAATATAAATGATGGTATAAGTCACCTTCTGAATTGATTGTTTATTGGAAATTTTACTTTGTACATATATTTGTAATAAATGTACCAAATGCAAAATTTGATTTTTTTTACTTCATCATAGCAAACAAGTAATATCCTTTCATCCCGATGACATTCAATCACGACCTCGATTCGTGATAATCTTTCTCAATATAATGTTTGTTGGTCCCTTGTAAAAGTTTGTGATAAGTTTAGAGGGGATGAATAAACCTGTCCTCTAAAACTTTTTCTTTATTTTAAGTAAACTAATACTTTTAAGATTACGAAGTTAAGTTAACTGAGCTGAGAAAAAGTCTGACTGATTTTTCTACAACTGAGTTAAATGCAGCGGAATATATTAATTAGCCTTAGTTATGTTGTTATTGTTGAAATATCTTTGGAATCGAGTTTTGGTGAAACTCGACTTTGTGCTTGGTGTGAGTTCAATCGGTTTGTAGGAAGAGCTCGATTCTTTGGATAAGATAAAAGCGTAAAGTAAGTAAACTGAATAAAGTAAGTTTGTTGAAAGTAAATGCACAAATAAAAACACTGTTTTTATAGTGGTTCCAGGTGTTGTAATCCTGTCACTCCACTCTTCCCCTTTGATGTAGAAGGAAAATTTCCATTAGTCTTCTTGAGGTTACAACGGTTACAAAAGCCCTAGTTGATTGTCACGACTAATCTCTAGCTTCACAATCTAAACACTTGAAAAGCAGGTAGGATTGATTTGCTCTCCGAATGCTTCACTTTGGTCCTTGAATGGTGTGAATTGCCTCTTCACCACTCCACCACAAACACAGTCTTCCCGATCGCAAGCGGTATCCTTGACACCCTAGACCGGATGCTTAACAGTCCAAACCTTTGTTAAAAACAAAGTTTGGTTTGAATCAAGTAAGTGATTCGGACTTGTTGAATCTTCAAGTGTTGATTCTTGATTGCTCATGTATGCTTGATCACTTTGAAGATTTTCGAGATTGTAACTTGTAAGGTCAAATGACGACAATTTACGCCCAAAAATTGAATGCAAAAGCATTCAGGACTTAGGCTCTCTTAATGTACAAATTGTGCTTGATCCTTGTTGCTAAGTCCTATATTTATAGGGTGAAATCCAACGGTCATATTTTTGAATTCCTTAACGTTCGAATTGGATTCCTAAGAATATGCTATCATTGTCAGATATGTCAGTGTCCTTTCTGACATGTCAAACTATCAACCAATCATGTAGCTTGATCTTCAACGTTCTGATTTCCTTATTAAAACTGATTAGCTGACTTGCTTTAGTCAAAACTGAGTGTTTTGAGTGTTTCAATTTTTAACTATGAAAGAGCATTAACTCAGTTTATACTCTTCTTTGAAACTGAGTACTCTTAGTTTTTCATCTGATCCGTTATTGTGAGATCAGACTACACCATATACATCTCAGTAACTAAGTTTACATTGTCCTTATGTAACTTAGATCTTCAATACAAGATCTATAAAGTTAGTTCAGCCCATCACAGACTTACCTTAATTCTAACCTTATAGTCTCGGCTTTTTGTCTTCATAAACCGAGTTTGAACCCACAATTATTCAGTTTTCAAAACTGATTCTGATCCCTCAGCCTTCATTACTGAGTTTGTTCCCTCAGCCTTGAGTCTTCAGTCTTGTAAATGATCAACTGAGTTTGATCCCTCAGTGAATCATTTTAGGATATTAGTTTCAGTTCCTAGACTCTTATAAACTAATCTATTATGGTGTTTGTCTGATATAACGCTGATGGCCAAATTATAGTAAACCAACTTTAACCGGCAGAGTACCGGGTCGGTTGTACTACAACGGCGAGTAAGGTCGTTTCCCACGAGGAATCAATCAAGTATCACAATCACGGTCGTATTTAGTTTAGGCTCACAAATGATGTGAAAGTAGTTATAACTAAGCAAATAAAAATGATAACTTTAAATAGTATGATAAACGAAATAGCTAAACTATGGTCAAGAACACTACTTTTAACACCTTTACCAAATCACTAGGGACGAGCCTTAATGATATGATCCCTACAGAGGTTCCCGACCCGTTGGCCCCGATGCAGCCGATCGATCACCTGTTATTCGAGACGGGCCGATGATATGGCTTCAGAAGAGACAGATGCGTGATGCTTTGGACACGTTGAGCATTGATATATGTCACGAGCAAGCACAAGTGAAGCCGGACGACGAGCAGGCTATTTGTTGCCTTATTTATACTATGGAGCTCGGAGATCACGTGGACGGATTAGCTTGACGTCCACGACGTCGTTTATTATCTTTTATATTATTAGGATATTGTTGAGGATTATTTTGGTTATTTTCATAATTATTTAAGCGCCACTTTTGGCCTATTACCAAACTACCCTTATGATTTTATTCTTGTAGCCTATATAAAGGCAAACCTTTTATTTCATTAATTCAGATCATCATATTATTTTGACAAAAACTTCATCTTCTTACGTGATCTGTGATTGATCAAGAACATCACTTGCGAGTGAGTGATCTCTTTGTCGTAGAGATTGCACCTCTTTCAAGAGCTTATCAGCGTTCTTGAGCAAAGCGTTGAGTTGTTCTTGGCCCTCCTCCTAGACTGCTGCTCGGTTAGGTTAGGGTTTCCCGCTCTCATAGATCTTTTCATCGATCTCCTGGGATCGTATCGCATCAGTTGGTAGCAGAGCTCATCGACGAAGGTATCAAATATCCCCTAGTTTGTTTTCTTGTTATTCGATCGAATTCATAAAAAAAAAAAAAAAACTAGCTTGCATCGGTTGCATCATTGCTCATCATCTTTGTTGTTGATCTTCACCCTCATTGTTCATCACCTTGGTTCGTCATTAGTTTATTCATCTTGTTAATAATCTTGTTCTTCATCTTCATCCAAAACTCTAATTTAAAAAAAAAAAAATTTTGCATCTTTGATCATCTCTTTTGGTGTTTTCGTTGTTATTGTGATCATCATATCTTTGTCCATCATCCTCTTGTTAGTTCTTCATCTCCATAGTCCAATTTTTCTTCCCCCCCATCGAGTTTGCCCAGCCTGCACCCCCATCGAATTTTGCATTGCTTCCAACTTGACTAGCCCTAATCCTTTTCAATCTTTTGTTTACCATATTGCCCTTCTTTGTGCTTGGAGAAAAATAAAAGGTAGTTGAATAGCCTATTTTACCCTAATCATTCTTATTTTGCAATATTCGGCCCCCACCCTTATTTTTATTAATTTGGGCAAAATTTAGTGAAAAAAAATATTAATAAAAAAAAGAAAGACTAAGAAATTACGTGGGTATCACACCCTGATGTGACATTTTTCACACCCATGAAAATTCTGTAGTCTAAAAAAAAAAAAAAATCCCGACTCGTTTCTCTTGCCTAGACAACCTGTTCTTGTGCTAGTATTTCCCTTCTATAACCATTTTCCTTCTTTCAAACACTCTTTTCCCATCCTTATCCTAGTGGGCACATCTAGGTAGTAGGTCTTAGGTTCACTTTTCGGTTGCTTGTATTCTGATTTGCTCAACAAAGGGTGCTCCTACTACTCAAAGAATGAGGGTGAGTGACAAACACGAGTGACTTGTGAGGTAAGATGTCGAGACATTATGAAGAGGGTATGACCGATGGTCAGTTTAAGATGATGGCCGACAGCTTTAAGCGCGATTTGCAGAATGACAATGAGACTTTTAAAGAGGAAATTAGGCAGGACATTGCCGGATTGCAACAAACCATGGCTGACTTGGCCGCCAGGATTATTGAAATGATGAGAGGGTGTGCCGGTGGCAATGATGTTGGAGATGGTGGTGGTAATGGTGTCAATAGGAATGCTGGCAACGGTGTCCCTAGGAATGGTGGTAACGGTGGAAATGTGGGTGACAACGACAACACTGTTGTTTTTAATGATTACCTAGTGGATAATAATATGAGGCAGGTTAAGATGAAGTTGCCATCTTTTTCGGGTTCAGTGGATGCGGATGCCTACCTCGAGTGGGAATCGAAGTTGGAACATATTTTTGAATATAATAACTACTCTGACGAGAAGAATCAAGTTAGCTCAACTCGAATTCACCGGGTATGCTATGATATGGTTGAGGCAACTGAATTTTGCTAGGCATTGTAGCCGTGAAAATGAAATTAGTACATGGACGGAGTTGAAAAGGGAAATGAAAAAACGCTTTGTGCCTCCTTCTTATTATACTGAGCAATATCGAAAATTGCAAACCATTAAGCAAGGGGAGCGTTCGGTTGCGGTGTATTATCAGGAGATGGTCACACTGATAGCTAAGGATAGCATTTAGGAGCACGAGGAGATGACTATGACACGTTTCTTGACTTGGTTACGGACGGATATTACGAATCAGGTCAAAGCACAAGCATGTCCTTCGTTACAGGAGATGTTACATGCTGCTGAGACGCGTGATGGGAACCAACTTTACTGTACATTTATGTACGGTTTAACCCACGGTTATCACATTTCTAGCATATTTTTGGGTGGTTTAGGCCTTTTTGTAGAGATTTATCATGAGAATAATGCACGGGGAGTGAAAACGACAAATAGTCGGAAAGCCCCTCTTTTTATCGATATTTGGCCCTATTCCGGACACTTTTACCCCCGGGATATCGTCTGGTATGTTCTTTGAACAATATTTCAGGGTTTAGGTGATCCGGGGACCCGGAAGGTGATATTTGGTGATGAGAATGATCAAGGGGAGGAGAAAAGTTAAGAAAAGAGAAACTGGAGTTCGGGACTCAACCCTTCAATCCCCTTCAGATGCAGATTCAGCCAGGATGGAGGCATTTTCAGGATCTGAATTCTTCATGAAAGTTGTAGATAATTTCAAGATCTTTCCAATGCAATTTGAATCACCTCAATCGGAGCTTGGACGAAGAATTTATGAAGGTTTTACTGCAGAGCTGTCGGAAACGGAGCGAGTTGAAGGTAGAAGTTGGAAAATGAATACAGAGAATTATCCGTACGGACCAGAACCTGAAATGTCCGTATGGACACATTCCCAATCTGTACAGATAGCCTAAATTTGCCCTAAAGTATAAATAGCAGCTCAAACGATTTCATACGGGAGTTTTTTACGATTTGGAACACCTTAGGCCGTTTTGGGGCGATCTCCCTCATACGGAAGCGTACGATTAAGTGCCATATACCGTTTCGATCATCTTTCGATTTCCTAAAACACTATCTACATCACAACATTAGATTTTTACAGTTTGATTGTCAGAAATTGATTCTTTGGCTACGGTTTTGTTTGGATCATTATTTCTTCAATAAGTTCGGTATGAATTCTTATCTCTTTGTCGTTCTTGTAATGATTTCTCTTATTGTTCCTCGATTTAATCATATTATGAGTAGCTAAGTTCCTTGTATATCCTAATTATGTGAAGGCGGGTAAAACGCTCTCAGGAGGATGAACTCGGGGGGTAGTTTAGCGCGTAGTTAAACGTTTTAACGGGTAATTTGCATCACGAAACTTGCTCAAACAAAAAAATGAATTAGCTTGACAACCTAGTTCGTTATATCACACACCATAGCTTATAAATGTATGTTGCGGCTAGGTGTGGGAACCGGGGTTTCGGGACCGTAGAAGTTAAGGCTTAAAAGGTAGTTTTACACCTACCTGTGTTCTAGGTTGACACCCTAGGCGTTGAGTTCTTTTCTGATACGGGGTTTTCAACCTTAGGCTTTACTCGTTGGACAGTTAAGATAGTAAACTCCCCCGAGATAGTCATTTTGAGAGTAATTAGCTCCATGGATCATAGTTCGGCCATACCTCCGTTAAACGTAAAAGAAACCGATTAGTATAATCTTTAATTTACGCATTAGTATAAACTTTTCACCAACTTGGTTGACCTGAACTGAGCGCTAAGTCAATAGTGGTATTCAAAACCAATCCTCGTGGGTTCGACCTCGGACTCCTAAGCACTACCTACGATCGACCCGGTCCACTGCGGTTAGAAAGTAAATTTTGCCACGGTTTCGAGTTTTTACTTGCATAACCGAGTTGCAAAATTCTCTTATCAAGTTGGCACCGTTGCCGGGGATTGGCAGCATTTTGATATCACACACGTTGACCGAAAGCTTGGGCTTAGGTCGTTGTTGTTATTATTATTATTATTATTATTATTATTATTATTATTATTATTATTATTATTATTATTATTATTATTATTATTATTATTATTATTATTATTATTGTTTTTTCTTGCTGTTTTATTTTGTTGGAAATATTTTGCTGAAGTGCCACACCACCTATTGATGAGGTGGTGGTGACGAGACACTGTGATTGTTTTCGTGTTGTTTTCTATGATTTTGCAGCTTGAGCTTAAATGGATGGATACTCTAAACAATACAACTTATATGAAGAACAATCTGCCTACCAACCTTGGGCACCTGAGCTTGGTCAAAATCAGTATTATCAACCTTATGACCAAGAGCAGGGTGCGTCCATGGGATGTGGAATGGACGACGATTATCGATATGATGAGGGGAACTATAATAGACAGAATTCTGGGGGCAATTGGAACCAGAATCAGCCGGGAAACTGGGGAGGCAACCAAAACAGTCAATGTTGGGGGCAGGATCAGGACAACTAGACCTGGAACCGGAACAACACTCCGAATAATCAGGATTTCAAGCAAAATCAAAGCCAGCATGACTATAATTGGAGCCAAAATCAAGGACAAGGAAATAATCAGAATTATGACTCGAACAAACCGTGGAATTGGAACTCTCAAAATCAGCACTTGCAGCAGATTGACCTCGCCTATGCTGAAGAGGAACGAGAAGTTGGTATTATTCAGGAGCTGATTGAAAGGGTTTATATGGCTATGGATGAGGAAGTGTCGGCACATCAATTGATCGATTTGTTGAACCGGATGTTGGTGTTATATGCAGAGGCCGCGGATGTTTTGAAACGGGCTTGGGAGATTCAAGACAAGTTTCCCAGCGGGGAGTATAGGACCTGCCCAGCCAATGAAGATTGGTCCTATATGAGAAACAGGCTAATTTGGATGTCTCAGGATATCGTGTCTCTCTGTTGGTCCCCTGAAAAGGCTTTGGTTAAGTTTAGAGGAGGGGGTGAATAAACTTAACACTTAAAACTTTGGAGTTAACAAATTTGCAACTTCAGATCTGGCGATACTTCAGAGTCTCTGCGAGACTTCGATGAGGGTCTTGATAAACAATGAGTTCATCGATAGTTCGATGTCTTTGAATTTGTGCAATGGAATAGTATCAAAATTAAGCCTTGTTACTTGTTGTTAAATATGATACTAAGTATTGGATACTCAAGAAGTGCAAATGTGTGATTTCGATTTGCTAGATTCAATTGAGTTGATATGGATAAAAACTAAATGCGAGAATTTAAGTGCGAAGAAGTAAATAGAGAGATTTTTATAGTGGTTCCAGGTGATGTAATCCTGTACATCCACTCTTCTCCTGTGATGTTGGAGGAAATTCACTAGTGATCTTTGAGTTATCTGTTACAAAGAATCCTAGGTTGCTTGTCCTTCACCAATAACTATGGCTTCACAAATTGAAAACTGGGAACAGGTAGGATTGCTGCTCCTGAGTCTTCCACTGGTCCTTGAAGGGTAGAATTGCTCTTCTTCACCGGCTCCACCACAAACCAACAGTCTTTCACACACCCAACAGATGCTTCACTGTCTTCAAGAGGTTCTTTATAAAATAAAGAATGAATCAAATAAATGATTCGATTATAAAGCAGCTTGATTAGGATGATATAATCGCAGCTTGCGTCTTCAAGTGTATATGCTTGATGCGGCTTGAAACACGTAATGCACTTGAAGAAAATAGCTAGATCAGCTGACCTTTAAGCTCAAGTAAGTTCAAGCAGGTGTTTTCATTTCAAGATTGTCACTTAAAGTTTATCCCAAAAATTCATCATCTTTTGTTGAGTTGAAAGTCTTCTATTTATAGGTAGGAATGCATGTGACTTGCATTTGAAATTCAAATGTGACCGTTCTTGTATTTGTCCCATCTCGCATTGCATTACTGTCACTATTCATAGGATCGACATTTGTCCAGATTACTTTTTGATCAAGGGATCTGCCCACCCTTTGACTTGTATCCAATGGATAAAAATATGGATCATCCCAACGTCTTTTTAATCTCTCACCTTTGATTTGCTTGATAAGTCGAGGTAGTTGGTCATTCTTATCCATGTAACTTTCCAATAATCTTGAATTAATCGAGGTATATATCGGCGAGGTTCATCATCTCTTTGAACATCATATTTTTGTCTCAGTAAAATATAATGCAAATTGATTCCTTTTATCCAACTTTTATTTGTGAAGTTAGATTACATCATTTTAATTATAACTAAGTTCCAAACATCATCCAACTTATGGAACTTAGACCTTATACACAAGGTATATGTAATCAGTTTAGGTCATCACAGACTTACCTAATTTCGATTCCATATCCTTGACTTTAAATACTAAGTTTGATCCCTTAGCCTTCATTAATCGAGTTTGAACCTCGGCCTTCGGTCTTCAAGGAGTTCCAGACGTCCCATTGAACTATCTACCCCATCGACTTAGACCGGTCTGGCGATAAGCAACAAGCAATGACCTTTTCTGATGCTTGTTTGATCAAACCTATTTATGAATCAAACTCTAATAAACCTATACATTTTATCTAGACATCTTTTTGCCTTTGCACTATAACAGCTAGTATGGCACTCATCATCAAAACTAAGAAATAAGTCCAACACTCTCATTAAGGCCCGGATGCCGGATAAAAAAGAAAAGTCTTGCACACAATAGGGGATTGAGGTTGGTGACGTGACCCTTATTGAGACGGTCTTGGTAGATAGTGATATTGACGAGTCAAGTTTCTATAAATAGGTGCTCGTCCTGGAGGATCCAGTGGTTGAGTTGGCTTTATCACCGCCACCCCCATTGTAGTATTTGATTCTATCAGTTTCCAAGTTCTACCGAGTGAACTTCCGACCAGTGAGCTAAAAAATGATGATGTTTTGGTAGAGTGCGTGGTGCAACCCACCATTTATTGGAGTGAGCAAGACTGTTTTGGTGATGGCACGGATTCAGTCTGGGATGAAGATGAGCTGCAAGACTTGGAGATGAAAGATGTGCAAATGTTATCTATTACACCGCCTTCCGATAATCCACAAGACAATGTCGTGGAGGGGTGCATAAAAAACTTGAGCACATTCTTTGAGGAGCCAGAGATTGAGATGCAAGAGATTGATATGGGATAGCCCATCTCTCCATTAGTTGATGATGTACCATTAGAGTCGGTGGGGAGTTTTTATGAGTATGCCAAGCCACTTGTAGTGGAGCCTACCTCAGTTTTGGGTGAGCCGGAAGCTTTTGGTATTTCCATGCTCTGAGACATGGAGGATACCCATGATTGTAAAGTGGGGGAGGTGGAACTGTTGTCTACCATACCACATCCCGACGATGACCATCATGACACCTTGATGAGAGGTGCGATAGAGTTTTTATGAGGTCGTCGATCCGGTGGGATTCGAAACCGAGGAGAAGATGGGACAGCTCATTCTGCCGCCTAGCTCGCTAGTGGTTCGAGGTCATGTGGATGAGCCCATTATGTTGACACCCCCGGATAGATTGGTCATCTCTGATATACCGGTCCCGGATTACTACTCCCTCCCATTCTGTGCGGATGAGTTCTACGAGGTTAAGTTCGAAGGGTCCCGGGTGGAAGACGCACGTAGAGGTGATAAAGAGGAAAGACCATGGTGGTGGGGTGATTTTAAGAAGAGGATCATCCGGAAAGCTGACAAGCAGAGATTTTCTGGATGGGAAGTTCTAGCAACGAGAGCCCCGATGGGTAAGTTTCTCATGAATTCTATTTCTGTGGCTCTTGCATTGTTTGGTTACCGTAAGTTGTTGGTCTTCCTGAGTTCAGATTTTGGTTAATGATTTTTTGATGCTTGCGTGTTAGAAAAATTAGGGTTAGAGTCGTTTTGAGTTTGTTTGTTATGATTTGTGAGTGTCATCTGGTCGAGCCAACGACGTAAAACAAAGGCGCTAGGTGGGAGGCAACCCACTGGAATAAGGAAATCATTTTGAATAATGATGTTTTTTTTGTGCGTTTGAGTCTGCAACGTTCTCCTTTTGAGGGTGTATGTTTGATGCTACATTGGTGGATCGAATTTTCTGACGTGGTCGAGTCTCTATTTTATAGTACCCAATTCATGTGCATGTTTTGGGCACGTGGACTATGTCCCGTGCATGCTTTGTTTGGTTTCTGTTATCATGCTTTCAAGGAATCGGGATGAGCTTTTTGGGGACTATCACGGGATTCGATTGCGGCGCTTTTCCGGGATACTAAGCTAAATAGTGCGCTTAGTAGTGTGGTAAAGAATGAGGATAATTTGCAACGTGAGAACATTTTCCATAAGAGGTGTTTGGTGACGGGAAAGGTGTGTGTGATGATTATTGATCCAGGAAGTTGCACAAACGTTGTTAGTATGGGTTTTGTTTCGATTTTGGCTATTCCTACGATTTCCCAGCCTCAACCATACAAGCTTTAGTGGTTGAATGATGTCGGTGAGATACGTGTCACCAAACAGGCGAAGATTACCTTCACTATTTGGAAGTTTGAAGATGAGGTTTTGTGTGATGTGGTTCCAATGCTTGTGGGACATCTGTTGTTGGGACGACCCTGGCAATTTGATAGGAAGGTGATCTATGACTGGTATTTAAACGCATACACGTTGCTTCAAAAGGGGAATGAGTTTACACTTAGAGCATTACCTCCGGATGAGGTACATAAAGATCAACTCAAATTGGCGGTGGGACGTGAGGAAAAAGAAAAAAAAGAGGGAGCTCAGTCGAAGAAAGAAAAAGAAAAAGTAACGACAGGAGAGAAAGAAAAAGAGGGTGTGAAAAAATGGGTGGAGGGTAAAATAAAAGTTGAAAATGTTGGAATTATTTTTGAGTTTTAGTGATGAGTGCCAGACTAGCTGTTATAGAGCAAAGGCAAAAAGATGTCTAGATCAAATGTATAGGTTTATTAGAGTTTGATCTTTGTATAGGTTTGATCAAACAAGCACTATAAATGGTCAGCTGACTTATATCAGCAGACTTGTCTATATCAGTAGGGTACCTGAGTCAGTAGACTAGTTTAGGAACCTGTTGAAGACTGAAGGCTGAGGGTTCAAACACAGTTATTGAAGGCTAAGGGATCAAACTTAGTAATCAAAGTCAAGGATATGGAATCAGAATTTAGGGAAGTTTGTGATGACCTAAACTGATTACATATACCTTGTGTACAAGGTCTATGTTCCATAAGTTAAATGGTGATTGGAACTTGGTTATGATCAAATGGTGTAGTCTAAATTGACAATAAAAAGTTAGATAAAAGTAGTCAGCTGCATTGTTTTATAAACACAACAAAATATGGATCAGCTGACTGATATGTACTTCAGCAGACTTATGATCACAGGAACCTGCTGATACATATACTTCGAATTATTCAAAGGTTACATTGGAAGACTACAAAGAAAGGGACAACTAACAACCTCTGATTTTATCAAACAAATCAATGGTTAAGATTAAAGGGACGTTGGGATGATTTAGAGCTTTATCCAATGGATACAAGTCAAAGGGTGGGAGAGATCAGATATCTTGTCAAAAGGAATCTGATGATTGTCGATCCTAGAAACAGTCAGAAAATGCAAGACAAGATGGGACAAATCTGAAACGGCTATGTTTGAATTTCAAACATAAGTCACAAGGATTTCTGCCTATAAATAGAGGACTCCTAATTCAGATACGAGTGATGATTTTTTAGGAAAAACAAATGAGATAATCTTGAGCTTCAAATTCTTATCTAGAAAGTCACCTCACGACCTCTATGAGCTTTAAGCTCTTGATCCAAGATACAATTCTTCAAGTGTAATTTGCTTTCAAGCTACATCAAGTTTACTCACTTGAAGACCTCAAGTCTTGATCATATCATCTGATCAAAGCTCTTTGAAAAGTCGAATCATTTACTTGATTCAATCTTTCTTTACAAGAAACCTGCTGAGACAGTGAAGCATCTTTTGAGGTGTCAAGGACTGTTGTTTGTGGTGGAGCTGGTGAAGAGGCAATCCTACCCTTCAAGGACCAGTGGAAGACTTTGGAGCAGCAATCTTACCTGTTCCAAGTGTTCAGTTTGTGAAGCCATAGTTATTGGTGAAGGACAAGCAACTTAGGGATTTTTGTAACAGCTACATCAAAGATCTCTAGTGAATTACCTCCAAAATCATAGGAGAAGAGTGTAGTACAGGATTACACCACCTGGAACCACTATAAAAACTGCCTACTTACTTTCTGCATTTATATTCTGCATATAGTATATCTAGCACATCAATCTACTGAACTAACAACTGATTCACACACAAACACTACTGAGTATCTAATACTTAGTATCATATTTTGACAACAAGTATTAAGGCTTAATTTAAATATATTCTGCTGCAACAAATTCAGTAAAAGACAATAGTCAGCAGACTATTGAGCATCGCAGACTCATCGAGTATCGCCAGATTCTTTGAAGTTCTTGAGTCTGTTAACTCTAAAAAGTTTTAAGTGTTAAGTTTATTCACCCCCTCTAAACTTAACCAAAGCCTTTTCAAGGGACCAACAGAAATTAAAAAGGTGAGTGAGGGCGCTAGAGTACCATCTGAGGGAGTTTCTAAAGTTGAAAAGTCAAAGTGAGTGAGGGTGCCATTAGTATCGAGGGAGGAAAGAAAGAGATAAACAAAAAATGTGAGCGAGTGTTAGGACCTTTCTACATTACGGCTGGTGAGGTTATTCGTGCTATCGAAAGTGGCACTACCCCTTACCTCTTTATTTATAGAGAGGCCGACCCCCTCCCCTCCCCTCCCCCTGTTTTATGATTTCCACTGACGTAACGGACTCTCTTCCTAGTGTTGTGGTGTCGTTGTTGCAGGAGTTCCAGGACGTCTTCCTTGAGGAGGAGCCGAGTGGATTGCCGCCATTGTGTGGAGTGGAGCACCAGATAGATTTCATCCCGGGGTCGGCGTTGCCCAACCGTCCAGCTTATCGGGCCAACCCGGATGAAACCAAGGAGATCCAATGGCAAGTGACAGAGTTGTTGAAGAAAGGCAAGATTCAGGAGTCCATGAGTCCTTGCACGGTGCCGGTGATTGTGGTGCCAAAGAATGATGGTTCGTGGTGTATGTCCGTGGATTGCAGGTCCATCAACCAAAATACGGTCAGGTATCGTCATCCTATCCCATGTTTAGATGATATGCTAGATGAGTTGTGTGGTGCGTCTATATTTTCTAAAATTGATTTAAAGAGTGGCTATCATCAAGTGTGTATTCGTGAGGGTGATGAGTGGAAAACTGCATTTAAGACTAAGTTTGGGTTGTATGAGAGGCTTGTCATGCCTTTTGGTCTCACTAATGCACGTAGCACATTTATAAGATTAATGAATGAGGTACTTAGGGACTTTATTGGCAAGTTTGTGGTTGTTTATTTCGATGATATTCTTATTTATAGCCATAACTTGGAGGTGCATGTTAGTCACCTAAGGGCTGTCTTAGATACACTTCAGAATGCACAGTTGTATGCTAACCGTAAGAAGTGCACTTTTTGCATGGATAGGGTCGTGTTTCTTGGTTTTGTTGTGAGTGCGCAGGGTGTTGAAGTTGACCAGGAGAAGATTAGGGCGGTCCAAGAGTGGCGCGAACCAAAATCAGCCACTGAGGTTCGTAGTTTCCATGGTTTGGTGTGATTTTATAGGCGATTTGTGATGGATTTCAGTAGCATTGCAGCCCTACTGAACGAGTTGGTGAAAAAGAATGTCCCATTTTATTGGGGACCTAAACAAAGGGAGTCTTTCGAAACTCTTAAGTCTCGTTTAGTTTCTACACCCATAATTGCTTTACCTGATTTTATTAAAGCTTTTGAAATGGAATGTGATGCTTCGGGTGTGGGTATTGGGGGTGTGCTTCTACAAGAGGGTCGTCCTATTGCCTATTATACTGAGAAATTAAAGGGTCCTCAGTTAAATTATGCTACTTATGATAAGGAGTTGTATGCATTTGTGCGGTGTCTTCACACGTGGCAGCACTATTTACGGCCTCGAGAATTAATTATTCACACTGACCACGAGTCACTTAAATATCTTAAGGGTCAGGGTAATTTGAGTAAGAGGCATGGTGTTGGATGGAGTTTATTGAGTCCTTTTCTTACGTGATTAAGTACAAAAAGGGTCAAGCAAACGTGGTAGCTGATGCTTTGTCCCGTAGGCACACTTTGATCACTACTATGCAAACTAAGTTTCTTGGCTTTGAGTTTATTAAGAATTGTATGCACTTGATCATGATTTTTCGAAACCATTTACGGATACTAGTGAGGCGCCTACTGAAAATTCTTTAGGAGTGAGGGTTTCTTATACCATGAGCATGCATTATGTATTCCTCAGTGTTCTATACGTGAATTGCTTGTTCGTGAAGCGCATGGTGGTGGTTTAATGGATCATTTTGGGGTCACTAAAACGCTATTTATGCTTAAATCTCATTTTTATTGGCCTAATATGCGTAGTGATGTCGCTCGTTTTTGTGAGGCTTGCATTGTGTGGAAGTATGCTAAATCCAAATCCGCACCTCATGGTTTATACACTCTACTGCCTATTCCCACATCCTCTTGGACTGATTTGTCTATAGATTTCGTTTTGGGTTTTCCTCGTTCTAAGGGAGGTCATGATTCTATTTTTGTGGTTGTGGATAGGTTTTCTAAGATGGCACATTTCCTTCCTTGTCATAAAACGAATGATGCTACTTTTATTACTGGTTTGTTCTTTAAGGAGATTGTTCGTTTGCATGGTGTCCCGCGTACTATTGTGAGTGATAGGGATGTGAAATTCATTAGTCATTTTTAGAAATTTTTGTGGCAACGTTTGGGTACTAAGTTATCGTATTCTTCTGCCTATCACCCCCAAACGGACGGTCAAACTGAGGTTGTTAATCGAGTGTTGGGTCAATTGCTTCGTACTGTGGTCCAAAAGAACTTGCGTAATTGGGAAAATTGTTTGCCATATGTGGAATTTGCGTATAATCGGTGTAAACATTCTGTGACTTGTTTTACCCCTTTTGAGGTCGTATATGGGTTCAACCCCGATACTCCTTTTTCTTTGGCTCCTTTGCCCGTAGGTATACAGGTTAGCTTGGATGGGGAGACCAATGCGGAGCTGGTGAGAGAGTTGCACGTGCAAGCTCGTGCGAATGTAGAGAAAGCTACGGCTAGATACGCGAAGCAAGCCAACAAGGGACGCAAGGAGGTGATCTTTGAGCCAAGTGATTGGGTATGGTTACACTATCGCAAGGATCATTTTCCGAAGCGACGGAAGTCCAAGTTGCATCCATGAGGTGATGGTCCATTTGAAGTCTTGGAGCGGATAAACAATAATGTCTACAAGATTGTGATTCCTGAAGATTGGGGCATTTCTAATTCCATCAATGTTGCTGATTTGATGCCCTTTGACAACCCCTACGATCTGAGGACAGATCCTTCACAACCGGGAGGGAATGATACGATCCCTACAGAGGTTCCCGACCCGTGGCCCTGATGCAGCCGATCGATCATCTAGTTATTCGAGACGGGTCGATGACATGGCTTCAGAAGAGACGGATGCGAGATGCTTTGGACACATTGATCATTGATATACGTCATGAGCAAGCACAAGTGAAGCCGGACGACGAGCAGGCTATTTGTTGCATTATTTATACTACGGAGCTCGGAGATCACGAGGACGGATTAGCTTGACGTCCAGGATGTCGTTTATTCTCTATTATATTATTAGGATATTGTTGAGGATTATTTTGGTTATTTTTATAATTATTTAGGCGCCACTTTTGGCCTATTACCAAACTACCCTTATGATTTTATTCTTGTAGCCTATATAAAGGCAAACCTTTTATTTCATTAATTCAGATCATCATATTATTTTGACAAAAACTTCATATTCTTCCTTAATCTGTGATTGATCAAGAACATCCTTTGCGAGTAAGTGATCTCTTTGTCGTAGAGATTGCACCCCTTTCAAGAGCTTATCAGTGTTCTGAACAAAGCGTTGAGTTGTTCTTGGCTCTCCTCCTAGACTGCTGCTCGGTTAGGTTAGGGTTTCCCGTTCTCATTGATCATTTCATCGATCTCCTGGGATCGTATCGCATCACTTAACCTACCAACCAACCAATAATTTTTAATGAATGTGTTGTGGGTGCAATCTCCTAAACTGGTCCCTAGGCGCTAATACCACAACCTAGTTACCCTATATTCGGTTCAACAATCCCCTCTATGAGATTTAATTGACCTAATAAGATGAAGAACTATGAGACGCTCCGCATCCACCGAGTTTACGGATTAGCTAGATAAACCTTACCAACGAACAAGCTGCGAAAAACTCGACTAGTTCATGCATGGCAATCTTAAAATCCTAGTTCGCACACTCCCTCACAAAATACATTTATAAAGTTCGTGTGCGGAATCGTGAATTAGGTGATCAAATTAATTCAAGCATTAAGTTCAAATTTTAGGGCACAACAATTCAAAGATTCAATTTTTAAGCCCCACTCAACCCTAGATCATCGTTTAGACATCGATTTCGTGATTCCATCACATAATCTAGCTATTAAAAATCTAGCTATGCATAAGAACACGAACGAAACAAGAAATCGTAATTGATTGGGAAGAAAACATGATAAAAGATAATAACAATAAATTACCAATAACGTAGAAGCAATCTCCCAGTTGGTTTGTCAATCCAAAGTGAAGAAATCGTAAAAAGAAACTAATAATCGTAGCAATTTGATGCAAGAATTTAACCTAAATCTATTGTTTTGGGGGAAGAAAAATCAAAAAAACTGAAAAGAAAATTATTGTATGAAATAGTGGTGAGAATTTGACATAATTTAGCTTTTATATAGGCCAAATTCGACCCAAAATAGTGGAAAACTCAGAAATTCGCGACTGCTGACATCATCCTTTGCATTGCTGACATCATTGGCGCTGCCAGCAAAGCACATCTCAAGTAATTCGGCGATAACTTTGCGTGTAAGACTCAGATTTGTGTGATTCAAGTTGCATTGGAAAGCTCATTCAATTATCTACAATTTTCCTGAAGAAAACTTTCACAGAAAATGCTTCTATGGGAGCTCAAAATGCTGATTAATTGACAGCAGTATAAAAACATCCACGACACTTGATACGTTTCAACTCTTTAGTTTCCGTCTTTTATACCAAGAGTGAAAAACAGCCTTCTTCACACCCTAGGTGTGATACTTGCTGTTTTTTTTTCCAAATTTATTATTGTAAATGTTTCCCTTTTCCGAATGCCTGAACTTGAATCTCGTGTTATTTCCTCATACGAACTCCGTTTTGGACGATTTTCGTACCGTTGTGATCCTCGTCATGCCCTGTATAACGCCATTGTTAGGTGTAGTACCCGGAAGACAATTATCTAATTGGTTTTATGATAGAATTAATAATTCATCTTATTATATGCATGTATGCTTATAATTAAGATACTACTGAAAACCCTAAGTACCTCGTTTATGTAATCGCATAAGTCAGTGTATGGCTATACACAAGAGGATTGAGTTAGTGAGATGTACTTAAAATTAACTTAGTCCGTAGCGTTTATTAATCTGAGTACGGGTCTCATGATTAATTTGCTATTAATGCTCCCAGAACACTTTAGGTGTGTGGTCTTATCAGGTATCGGTAGCGAAAAGTACTAGTGGGGCATTTATATATGATGATAATCATATAGGGTTGGACCGATTTGATTTGAGTTCTCGATATAATTCCGTAATCGAGAAGTCTTATCGAATCACAATATGATCATTGATACACCAGAAATTGCCCCGCTCCTACTATAATATTTTATCTTCCCAGCGAGATCAGTCAACGCCCGGTCAAGTATGTCAACGCCTCGCCATCGATTAAACCAGTGATTATCGAGCCCTTCCGCGACATGTATCAGCGAAGCGGACCCCAGACCAGGGGGCCCGCCCAACGAGTTTATCAGTGACCTCGCCTATTTCGGCGAGCTTATCTATTGTGAAGATCACCGGGCTCGGCCTCTCGACCTCGATTCGTCGACCTCGGCCTCTTGACCTCGATTCGTCTACCTCGGCTCGAGGCCTCGATCATCCGCTAAGCCTCGTATCCGAGCCCATTATCTTAGCCACGTGTCTTATCCTACTCGTTTGGCCTTAACCGTAAATACACACTAAGCCCTAAATGGGCTCATACCTATAAATAGGAGGTCTCCCTCCACCATAACTGATTATTCTCAATATGCCTAATACAACACTTGGCTCCACACTGAATAAGCCAACACTTCCAATACCGAGAACTACGCGTGGCTTGATCCTCTCACGTGGTACGTGGCGACCTCCACGGCTCACTCACAACCACCCCAAACACCACCCATTTGGACGGAGAGCCACCACTGTATTAATCGAGAAATGATATCCTTCCGTTTGATAACATTGATGTACCATTTTTGGCATCATCAAATGGCTCCGTTACGGGAAATGACTTGAAAGCCATCTTTTTCCGGCCGGACCGCATTTTCGGCCGATCTGCTTTTTCTCCGGCGAGATTTACTCTTTCCGGTCAACTGTTTTTACAAGATCTTCATCAAGATCTTCATCTTTTTTACAAGATCTACCATAGATTCAACACTTTTTAGCTATTACCATCGTTTTATTACATCAGGAACAAAAGAAAGAGGAAAAAATTGAACGAAGATGAAGCTGCGTTCGTCATTGGGTACCGGACGTCACTAGCGGAGTCAAGGTTTCTTGTTCTCTGCTACACCACCGGAACCATCAGCTCCTCCAACTACCTCAGCTTCTCGTTACAGCAGCTCCTCCGCCGGAGATTGCTGCCCTCTTCATCTCCGTCCTCTACTGCACCAGCTCCACCATCGAATTTTGCAAAGCACCACCGCCTGTTCGCAATCCCAATCGAAGAACAGATATTCACGGGCCTTTCTCTACGCTTCTTCTCCGGCCAATGCATGTTCACTGGAGATGAAGGTTCCGATCAAAGACTCCGGCGATGAAGCTATGGCCCAGACCCATCTACTCCCCCGCCACTTCGACGGTCAAGCTGGTGCAAGAGTTCTTGAGCTTTCTTGGACCCGTTAAATTACATATTGGAATTACTTGGGTCAAGCCAAACCTCTTTGGTGCGAAAAGAGCCGAGACAAGGGGGCCTCGCATTGGATTTTCTGGATTTTATGGTTTTCTTATCGGGCTCGGCGCAACAAGTGGTGGTACGGGGCAGCTCGCCTCGCTACCTTTTTCGGAACCCATGGGCTAAATCGCCCCCTGCGGTATTCTAGAGACGGCCCTTATAGGCCCATCTTTACATATTATTTCAGCGGCCTCAGTTCGGCCTCCTTATGTTCTACTTGCGGCCTCTACCGGCCTTATTATACTTTATCAGCGGCCTATATCGGCCATATTATAACATCTCAGCGGCCCTTGTCGGCTTTGTTATATTCTTTCGGCGGCCTCGGATCGGCCTCATTATGTTTTACCTGCGGCCTCTATCGGCCTCGTTATGCTTTACATCACCGGCCTCCACCGGTCTTAACACTTTACATCGCTGGCCTCCATCGGCCTCAACACACTACACCACCATGTTTACGGCCCCAGACGGCCTCGCCATACTTTCGATCTCAGATCGGTTTCGCCATAGCTTCGGCCTCCGAAGGCCTCGACTTAGCTTTGGCCTTAGTTCGGCCTCGCTCATCAACGGCCTCAGTTCGACCTCACCTTAGCATCGGCCTCCGAAGGCCTCGACATATCTTTGGCCTTGATCAATCTCGACATCACGACACTTGCGGCCTCAAGAGATACTACACGTGATCTCTTCTTACTCCCTTTGGAAGTTTTAATGGAGTTCTTTCTTCCTTGTTATCCAAACTCAGTACAGCACCTCGCTCAAAAAAAAAAAAAAAAAAAAAAAAAAAAAAAAAAGAGGAGTAGGGGTATACCCCCTCATCTTAGTACTTGTGTTTTAATTGGGAAAATTAAAAATTTTGGCCGTCAGCAATCACGAAGATACAGAGAGCAGTCAATCAGCAGCCACGGAGACTTCCAGAGATACAATGAAATTGTTTTTACAAAGTCAGAAGAAACCACAACATTCAAATCAGGAGTGTATATGTACATACTCCTTCGGTGCTTGCATTTTTATTGCAAAAATAGAGAGACTTGTTGAACAGTCTAGCGCACAGCCTCAACTGCCTCAACGGTTCAGTGCACCGCGCCAACTACATGGAACACCGCCTCCTGTTAACCATTGGGGTGCGCTTCAATGGTTCAGTGCATCGCTCCAGTAGTTTTCTTCGGCCATGGATATACTCTCATATCCAGTCTTGCCGAAAAGGGTAATCGAATGATACCGCACCGATTTTGCTTCACCACCAGCAGCTTTTTACAGTCGATAGACTTCTAGTATTCTTCGAGAATCATCGCGGCTCGACCGTCATTGACTTCAGTTTCTGCGACCGTCAGCGACAATTCACTTTTGCGACCTCAACAACAACTCGCGTTTGCAATCTCAATGACTTCCTCGATAAAGATACATTTCTCAAAGGTCCTCAGCGTCGCTTCAGTTTTAACGCACGACGTCTCGACTTTCGAAGCAGGTTTTATTATCCGCAGATGGCTTTGACTTCCGTTTAGTGATTTGGATTCGAGCTTCGCCATCGATACCTCTTTTATCAACAGCGAAGCCCCTGAGTTTTTGGAGCTGCTCTGATATTTGCGCGGGAAAACGAAAAGTTTCAGGAATCGACACGACGCTTTGAAATTCGAAATTTGCGCTACAAACGAAGTGTCATCATTACCAGCCGTCACGACCTATCGACGAAGCGTCACCTTGTCAGACTGAAAGGACGCCACATTTTATGAGACGCAGCGTTCTGCAGCCCATTTATATCTCTCCACGTGGCATACCACCTATAGCAGCTCGTCAGTACAGTTTGAGCTCGCGCCAAAGCAAATGACTTCGCCATCTCGCCTGTGATCGTAGAAAATGATAAATCCCGGAATGACACATGTCGACTTCGGTCAGACCAACGAGCACGGACGATTCACATCGCAAGCTCTCAAGCCGCAGTCACAGTGACCAGAACAGCTCCTCGCGGCATATCTAGATCGCTCTATGCTGTGCACCTGTCGACTTCGGTCAGACCAACGAGCACGGACGATTCACATCGCAAGCTCTCGCCGCGATCGCGATGACGAAACGAGCTCCTCACGGCATATCTGGATCGCTCTATGCCGCGGCACTGCCGCCTTCGGTCGAGACCAACGAGCACGGACGATTCACATCGCAAAGCTCTCGCCGCGATCGCAGTGACGAAACAGCTCCTCGCGGCATATCTGGATCGCTCTATGCTGTGCACATGTCGACTTCGGTCAGACCAACGAGCACGGACGATTCACATCGCAAGCTCTCAAGCCGCAGTCGCAGTGACCAGAACAGCTCCTCGCGGCATATCTGGATCGCTCTATGCTGTGCACCTGTCGACTTCGGTCAGACCAACGAGCACGGACGATTCACATCGCAAGCTCTCAAGCCGCAGTCGCAGTGACCAGAACAGCTCCTCGCGGCATATCTGGATCGCTCTATGCTGTGCACCTGTCGACTTCGGTCAGACCAACGAGCACGGACGATTCACATCGCAAGCTCTCAAGCCGCGATCGCAGTGACTGAAACGGCTCCTCGCGCATATCCGGATCGCTCTATGTCGTGCACTGCCGACTTCGGTCAGACCAACGAGCACGGACGATTCACATCGCAAGCTCTCAAGCCGCAGTTGCAGCGACCAGAACAGCTCCTCGCGGCATATCTGGATCGCTCTATGCTGTGCACCTCAAGCCGCAGTGCGATCAGAACAGCCTTTGCGGCATATCTGACGTTCTATACTGTGCATTTCAAACCGCTTACTACTAGCGTATATCGAGAACGGCTCCTTATAGCACATCTCTTATAAGCCCGATCTATCTCGGCATTATTATTTCGGAACTCGCCATTCGGCGAGCCTTCTCTTATAAGCCCGATCTATGTCGGCATTATTATTTCGGAACTCGCCATTCGGCGAGCCTTCTCTTATAAGCCCGATCTATCTCGGCATTATTATTTCGGAGTTCGCCATTCGCGAACATCTCTTATAAGTCCGATCTATCTCGGCATCATTATTTTGGAACTTCGCCATTCGGGCGAGCCTTCTCTTATAAGCCCGATCTATCTCGGCATTATTATTTCGGAGTTCGCCATTCGCTAACATCTCTTATAAGTCCGATCTATCTCGGCATCATTATTTTGGAACTCGCCATTCGGCGAGCCTTCTCTTATAAGCCCGATCTATGTCGGCATTATTATTTCGGAACTCGCCATTCGGCGAGCCTTCTCTTATAAGCCCGATCTATCTCGGCATTATTATTTCGGAGTTCGCCATTCGGCGAACATCTCTTATAAGTCCGATCTATCTCGGCATCATTATTTTGGAACTCGCCATTCGGCGAGCCTTCTCTTATAAGCCCGATCTATCTCGGCATTATTATTTCGGAGTTTCGCCATTCGCGAACATCTCTTATAAGTCCGATCTATCTCGGCATCATTATTTTGGAACTCGCCATTCGGCGAGCCTTCTCTTATAAGCCCGATCTATGTTGGCATTATTATTTCGGAGTTTCGCCATTCGCGAACATCTCTTATAAGTCCGATCTATCTCGGCATCATTATTTGAACTCGCCATTCGGCGAGCCTTCTCTTATAAGCCCGATCTATCTCGGCATTATTATTTCGGAGTTCGCCATTTGGCTTAACATCTCTTATAAGCCCGATCTATCTCGGCATCATTATTTTGGAACTTCGCCATTCGGCGAGCCTTTCTTATAAGCCCGATCTATCTCGGCATCATTATTTTGGAACTCGCCATTCGGCGAGCCTTCTCTTATAAGTCCGATCCATCTCGGCATTGTTATTGTGGAACTCGCCAATCAGTGGGCACTTCTTGCAAACCCGACTTCAGTCGACATTGCATTTGCACGGGGGCCTTTACATGCAAAGACAATGCATTATATTATTATATGGCCTACTCTTCTACAACAAGGCAAAGAGGAAAGACGACGCGCCGCGACAGTCAACTCGCAGAACAATTTCCTTGCATATAATCCAGAATTATTTGCTCTATCCCTTTCGCTTCAAGAGAATCGCTCAAGGCACAGAGCAGGGGGCCTTTGATACACCAGAAATTGCCCCGCTCCTACTATAATATTTTATCTTCCCAGCGAGATCAGTCAACGCCCGGTCAAGTATGTCAACGCCGCCATCGATTAAACCGGTGATTATCGAGCCCTCCGCGACATGTATCAAAGCGGACCCTGAACGAGGCCCGCCCAACGAGTTTATCGGTGACTCGCTTTATTTCGGCGAGCTTATCTATTGTGAAGATCACGGGCTCGGCCTCGACCTCGATTTCGTCGACCTCGGCCTCTTGACCTCGATTCGCTCTACCTCGGCTCGAGGCCTCGATCATCCGCTAAGCCTCGTATCCGAGCCCATTATCTTAGCCACGTGTCTTATCCTACTCGTTTGGCCTTAACCGTAAATACACACTAAGCCCTAAATCGGCTCATACCTATAAATAGGAGGTCTCCCTCCACCATAACTGATTATTCTCAATATGCCTAATACAACACTTGGCTCCACACTGAATAAGCCAACACTTCCAATACCGAGAACTACGCGTGGCTTGATCCCTCTCTACAGGGTACGTAGGCAGCCTCCACGGCTCAGCTCACAACCACCCCAAACACCACCCATTTGGACGGAGAGCCACCACTGTACACCGAGAAATGATATCCTTCCGTTTGATAACATTGATGTACCATTTTTGGCATCATCAATCATATATGGATTAATCTCAATCCTGAGGTGATCACAGAAGACTGCTTAGAATATGGTAGGGTTTGATGTGTTAGTAAGGATCACTTCGTAGTATGTGGTCCAACACTTCTCGTTGGCTCTATTCTAGGATGAGTGAGTAGCCTGTGCTATCACAGATATGGAATCCAATCCTTCCCTTGGGAAGTAGATAGACAGTTTCCTTATTTGTTAATCCTAGAAACTGATCGATCGGCCGAGTTCATATTATATTAGTTATGAACTAATTGATCACTAAGGGGTTAATGGTAAATAAGGATAATATGTTTCGAGAAGGGTTTATGGAAATATCCCGAATCGAAGTGAATAATCTATGGAGGATTTATCCGTATGTAATGATTATATCAGTAGACGCCTTATAACTCAAAGTTGAGTGTAAGTTTATATCTATATTGGGCAGAGTTCAGTTTCGGGTTTATGGTGGTGCAATCCCGGAATTAATAGATTGAATATTATTGTTCGGTCTGACGGATAATTTTATTTAATTTATTGTAGCTACTGAATATGGGTCCATGGTCTCCGACGTGGCTCCTAACATAGCATATGTTTTCTCGTCGTTTCACCTTAATTACAATTAAATAGTTGGATTGGACTATTTAATTGATATGTGGATTAATTGTTTAGTTGGACTAGATAATTAAATATATGAAAAATAATTTTTTCGTGGACTCGGCCCAATGTGCCAAAAAATACGCATGGACCTTTATTTAATTAGGGTGGGGCACATTTTGTGATTAAATAATTATTAAGGAATTAGTTTTCTTGGATAATTATTTGACATGTGATTTATCTTTTATTTGTTAAATGATAATTCATGGAATATTAGATAATAATATTATTTATCCTAATTTGTTTGGGATAATGATTTTATTTATCCTAATATTGGATAATATATTTATTTATCCTAATTTGTTTGGGATATATATTATATTTATCTTATATTTAATCTAATAATTATCTCTTAATTATTAAATTCTTGGAGGACAAGGATTACTCTTCTATATAAAGAGAGTTCTCCCAAGCCTTATGACACAACACAATTTTTGAAAATATTGGGAGTAAATAAGCTTGGATTTTTTGGCTATAGTTCTTTGGGTTTGAGTTTTAGAAAACTTCGGGTTTTCTAAGGTAGCATATCAAGGAGGTCCGAAGGCTTGAAACACCATCCACTTGGTGTTGCTTGGAGATACACGTTGGAAGACGGTGGCATCTCATTGGATCAAGTAGCATGGATTAGAGATTGTTCTTGACGTTTATACACCATAAACCGGTAAGCAATCTAAACCCCCTTGTAGGTTTAGATCTATTATTTTATGTATTTTGGTTGATTAGATCTAGATCTATACTATTCCGCTGCGTAATCGGGTGGATCTTGATCCATCCGGTGATATTACATCCTACAAGTGGTATCGGAGCCTTTGATCTATCAATCAAAGTATATAATTTTAGATCTAAGGAGTGGAATAGCATGTGTAGATTGCTTTATTTTCTTTTTTTTATGAATCGAATTTATCATGTTGAATGCCTTGTGATTGTTGTGGTTGAAGAGATGGATTGGGGTTGGTATTGTTTACCCGTAGATCTATTTTGTAGCTCTTTTGATTAGTATCAATTGAGCATAGGATTTGTATTTAATTTTTCATGCAATCAAAAATAATGTAAAAGATTGCATCATTGTATTTTTTTGATGATCCGGGCTCGAAATATGAAGATCGTGGTGAAAAGATGAAGATCAAGGCGAAACCCAAGGTATGAACGAGGAGAAACGGTTAAAAACCTGTTTTTTAATTAAAATTCTGCTACAGGACTTTCTGCGACGCTGAAAAGCGTCACTATAAGTCTGTTATGGCTAGGGCTTAATTTTTTTTCTGGCGGCTGTATGTTTTTTTTTTTTTTTTTTTTTTTTTGTTTTGTATTAAACTTTGTTTATCTGCCGTATTGGCAATAAATAAGCCAAAAAAAAAAAAAAGGAAAATAATTTATAACAGCCGATTGTAAAAAAAAAAAAAAAAAAAAAAATTATAAAAAGGGTTTTAATTATAATAAATTGGTTTTATTTAATTAAAGACCTTTTTTCCTCTCGGGTGTTTGTGGTTCGTGATCTGGTGGTTCGAGTTCAAGATTCAAAGTTCAAGACTCGAAGATTAGATTAAGTTTTACTTTTCCTTAAAAAATAGTTTGTCGGGGGTACCAACGATCCATCTTGGTGTTTACTTTTCCGTTATTTTTTTCGTGTATGATCGAAAATTGTATGACATAACCAGAAATTTGCATGACATGCATCTTCATGATTCCACTCCAATGCATACACGTAGACATTTAATTTTGAATTAAATTAGGAGTGTATAACTCGATTAATTAGTTAACACACTTGTTTTAATTAATATGTGGAAGTTAATTAAAATTAAGTAACTAATATTAAAACCGAGGAACCGGGTTTTGTCAATCGTTACGATTTTAGTAATGGATTCTCGGTGAATCCACTTAGATAAATCGTTGAGTTTTTTCGGTGATGGCTTCTCAGTGAACCCACCTTAAACAGAAACGAGATTACGCTTTGGTTGATAATTTAGGAATCGGAAAATCTTAGTACATGGGTTCGGAAATGGTCTAACCATGGTTGGGCGAATTCAACCGAGTTTCGGCTCAATCGACTCCCCTTCCACGTGTGATGTACGTTACAGTAGTTTGACAAGACTTAGTATAGCCGATAAACCTTCGGGCTAAACGGGCCTTCTCTTGCCGGATTAACCTGAACTGGACATATGTTCCAACGAATAAGACGGCGTAGGCTTGCCTACCTAACCGACCCTGTTCGGAGTACTTTGCTTTATTGTTTCTTATTGTCAAGACCGAAACCGTAATTAGTAAACCCACTATTTTTTCAAATTATTGAGTGGGAGAGGGGAAGGCGACAACCGACCCCACGGCCTCTACTATAGGTGCAAGCACGTGAGAGAAGGGTGACACCTCGAGCCGCTTTGATTTCGGCCCCCTACGGATGGTGTTCACCCCTATCAAAATTCAAAGCTTGGTCTCTGAAAGGATAGGATTTTGGGTACTCGTCGGGTCACTGACCGACCCTATGGCGGCATACTCGGGGCGTATTTTGAGATCTGATATAGTAGGTCACACTCTTTATGGATATTTTCAAAATATCTAGGCTAGAAAAAGGAAGGTAATCGATGATTAAGGTCCGGGATGTCTGATTCCCGTGAGATGTTCGATTCTCGAAGCTTAATCATTGAGAGAGAATGTCTCAGTTTAACCGTCACCTCTTTGACCTACCCTACGGAGGCACTGAGGTGCGAGGTTAAATCCTTGGAATGGTAGGATAAACTTTTTATAGTTTATAATTCCTAAAATAAAAATCTAGTAGTGAAAATTTATTTTTTGAATTTAACTTTCTGTCATATTTATTTTACAACTAAATCTCTAAGCTACTAAACTGTTTGTATTAGGACTTCATTAAAAATGTGGAAAGTAACAAGTACGTTGTGAATTTTCAATAAATGCAGTTAATTTTTCGGAAGAGATTTTTCCCTTGAGCCTTTAAAAACTTAAGTGACATAGTATAGGTATGTCACGGATGTCACTCGTGTTGAACGAGAGACGACCATACATAGTTTACAAAAGATGATATAGGACTATCAGAAATATTCATTTAGTGAATTTTAAAAGTGTAATTACACAACAAATTTCTAAATTGAAAAATTAGAAAATCATATACATAAGGCGTTGCTAGTTAGACGGTATTTGGAACAGATAAACTAGTGGGAGCCTTAGCCTTATGATTTGTTGTTTTTCTGAATCAATAGAAATGTGTAATAGACTGCACAGGAGTTTCTCCATTTATTGGAAAAACAAGAATAAAGCGTTCCTAGTTAGACAATATTTGGAACTGATAAACTAGTGGGAGCTTAGTTCTGGAGATTTTATAATCTTTGAAACATCATGAACACAGCATTTCTAGTTAGACAATATTTGGAACTGATAAACTTGTGGGAGCTTAGTTCTAGGTGATGTTCTAATCTTTGAAAAATCATAAATACAAAGTGTTGCTAGTTAGACGGTATTTGGAACCGATAAACTAGTGGGAGCTTTGCTCTTATGATTTGTTGATTAGAAAATCGAATAGTCCAAGCTAGTAACACTATCATTAGGCTTCCCACAGTTCAAGAGTAGTGTCTACTCAAACTAACTGCTAGTTCAAGACTGTTTCCATTTAAGGAAAGTCGAGAATGGGAAAGAATGTTTATATGTGTTAGTCATCTAAACTAAGTAGTTTTAAGGCTAAACCGGAAAATTAATAAATTGGAATTTAGAGAATAAGGAAAGTAATTTCGGATCACTGACCAATGCATCCTTAGAAATTTTCTCAAAAGCTAAGTTCTTTGGAAGAACTAGGTAGCTTTGCATTAAACGATAAATAAAATAGACAACGGGCAGTTATTTCAGATAGACTAGTGGTAGTAATATAAGGAAATGAATCTCCGATTCAATTCTTGAGTATCACAGAAAATTCAATTTCTGTTTTCGGATTCGTTGGAACGAACGTATTCATTTTCAATAGGAAAATTTGTTAGTCTTATTGACGATAAATATAACATTCGTAGCACGAACCCAAGACTCGCACTTTTGTTTGATAGAGTCAGAACCACTTTGAAATGCTGAATAGGTATATGTAACACGCCTAAAAATATATAAACGCAAATGGTTTCCGTATTTCGATAAACGCTTCTTTCTATTCTATTAATTAGTGCATATTCCCTAAAGACAAGATCTGAAGACTGGCTTAGGGTGATTCCAATCTCCCAGTCAAAGGAACACTGTCTCAAAGGAACAATGACTAAGTTTCCTTTCAATCAGGAAAGGGTAATAGGTTTAAAGAAGTAACATAGCTTGTTCATAACAATCTTTGGGGTCATATGAAAGGTACAAGCTAGTGGGAGATTTTGAAGTAGTGACAACTTGTCTGACAACTACTCGAGACTCCGGTAAGTTTATCCAAAATATTTGGAGGAAATCTCTGATTTCACCAGAGATAGAGTATTCCATACTATGAAATAGGGCATTGTGTAGTCTTCGGGACTGATGCTCGGCCTGCCTCCTAGTGAAATGTTTTCACTAAGGGATACACTATAAATTTGCCTTACATACTTATTGATGTGCTACGATACGCTGCTGAACTCATTTAAGATATTGGTTGCAAAATAACGGTTTACGTTGTAATGAAAAACCAAGAAGTCTACCTAAAAGATGCCTATGCATTTGTGGATAGTGAGTGAATTCGGTTCACCCTACTTCCACAAATATAGACATTTAGCACTTAGTTCTTGAAGGTAGGACTGGAAAATTTTGCGTACATGTTCAGAGCGTGAAATATCTTAATGTATTGAGTAAAGGTTGATTATAAAACTCGTAAAATCAGAGAATGATGGTTGTACTGTCACACTCGGTCTGATAGAGTCTATAAGTAACAACCTTGGATCTTAAAGTATTTATACTCAAGATGTTATTAACTGATTTGTTCAGTCCACGTCCAACACCGGAAGTTGGTGATAACACTAATAAAAACTACTAAACTAGATCAGTATATCAATCCACCCCGAACACAGTGGGAGTATGGTTTGTCCATTACCCATTGCAGGACCTTACGGTCTATAGGTTAGATTGATTGTAGGATGCAATATCGTCAGATGGATCAAGATCCAGCCGATTACGCAGCGGAAAGTACAAGATCTTGATCTAACAACCAAAATACATGAATAAAATATATATAAATCTATGAGGGGGTTAAGATTGCTTACCGGTTTATTGTGCATAAATGCCAAGAACAATCCTTAATCCAATCCGAGCTAGTTGAGATCCTAGTTGAGAAGCCAAAGTCTTCCAACGTGTATCTCCAAGCACCACCAGGTGGATGGTGTTTCAAGCCGCCGGACCTCCTCGATATGCTACCGGAATAATCCCGAGGATTATCCCAACTCGAAACCCTAGTATAATGGCCGAAATCTCTAAGCCAATATACTACCCAAAATTCGAAAATTAAGTTGTGATTTTAGGCTTGGGAGAACTCTCTTTATATCGGAGAGTAATCATTGTCCTCCAGGAATTTAATAATTAAGAGATAATTATTAAATTAATCCTTAATTTAAATATAAGATAAATATAATATATAACCCAAACAAATTAAGATAAATGAATATATTATCTAATATTTCACGATTTATCACTTAACAAATAAATGATTAAATCATACATTAAATAATTATCCAAGAAAACTAATTTCTCTCTAATTATTCAATCAGAAAATGCACCCCCCTAATTGGAAATAGGCCACACGCATTTTTCATCACATTGGGCCGAGTCCACGAAAAATTTCTTTTCCGTGTATTTAATTATCTACTCCAACTAAACAATTAATCCACATATCAATTAAATAGTCCAATCCAACTATTTAATTATAATTGAGGTGAAACGACGAGAAAACATATGCTATGTTAGGAGCCACGTCGGGGACCATGGACCCATATTCAGTAGCTATAATAAATTAAATAATATTATCCGTCAGACCGAACAATAATATTCAATCTATTAATTCCGGGATTACACCACCATAAATCCGAAACTGAACTATGCCGAATATAGATAACTTACACTCAACCATGAGTTGATAAGGTCCCCACTGATATAATCATTACATACGGATAAATCCTCCATAGACTGTTCGTTTCGATTCGGGATATCTTCGTAAACCCTTCTCGAAACCTCTTATCCTTATTTACCATTAACCTCCTAGTGATCAATTAGTTAATAACTAATATAATATGAACTCCGCGGATCGATCAGTTTCTAGGATTAACAAATAAGGGAAATGTCTGTCTACTTCCCGAGGGAAGGAATGGATTCCATATCTATGATAGCACAGACTACTCACTCATTCCAGAATAGAGCCAACGAGAAGTGTTGGACCACATACTACGAAGTGATCCTTACTAACACATGAAACTCTACCCTTGTCTAAGTAGTTGTCTGTGATCACCTCAGGATTGAGATTAATCCATATATGATCATCTTGTGATTCGATAAGACTTCTCGATCACGGAATTATATCGAGAACTCAAATCAAATCGGTCCAGCCCTATATGATTATCATCATATATAAATGCCCCACTAGGTACCCTATTACCGACAGTCCGGATAAGACTGTCACACCTAAAGTGTTCCGGGCGCATTATTAGCATTTTAATCATGAGACCCGTACTCAGATTAATCAACGCTACGGACTAAGTTAATTTTAAGTACATCTCACTAACTCAATCCTCTTGTGTATAGCCATACACTGAGTTATGTGATTACATAAACGATGTACTTAGGGTTTTCAGTAGTGTCTTAATTATAAGCATACATGTATAAAATAAGATGAATTATTAATTCTGTCCTAAAACAATTAGATAATTGTATTTCGGGCACTACACCTAACAATCTCCCACTTGCATGAAAGGCAAGTGGATTAATTGTTTTAGAGCACACCCTTATTTATATCTATAACATTGATGACCTATAGTCCTTTGTGGGCTGTATAGGATCTTGATCATAGAGGTTGGTTTAAAAGCCATAACCCTGTGAATGGAGTTTGATACTCCAGTTCTATTGAAACTCTTGTAGAACCACCTGAGTATCTCAGGCCTAGTGGGAGTAATTGGAACTACACGGAGAAGAGTCGAATGAATAGGAAAGTTTAACTTTCAATGCAAAGCTGAGTAATTTAGGGTGATTTCTAAAAGATAGAGAGTTAACCAGCAAAGTGATCTCTTACAACTCGATCTTGCTTGATTTACGTAAAGCGGGAAATATGGGTGATTCCCTAAGACTTCCTTGCCGAACAACGGAATCTGAATTCATTTAGAACATAAGGGTTTTAGCTAAGAACAAATAACGGATTCGTTACAAAGCTGAAAATAGGGGTGATTCCCTAAGACCTTTTTACGAGACTAACTGTATCTTAATTTATTCAGAAAGAACCTTTGGTAGGATGCCTGCCATAGCTTATATCCTTTGGGGATTAAAGCAAACCTCTAGGTCATTTCAAAGTCATATATTTTAATATGTGGACTTGACCAGAATGCTGATAAGTCTTTCATGGACTGGGCATCAATATTAGTAAAGTAGTATATAGATTAGTGTTTGTGAATGGTAACACTGAAACAGTTGGAAACAACATGGTGTGTTATCTGAAGTCAGAGTCTGACGTGCCATCGGGATTCACTCTTAAGGATTTGATTTTCTCAAATTCACGAGAACCGATCATTGGCAATCCCATCCATTCACTTGGTTAAGATATTCTTGCATTTATGCAACATTCGACGATGTAGTCTACCCTACCTCTCAGGAATGATTATCTAAACCTGTGGATGAATATTAAATGGGATGTTTAGTGAATCCTCAAGTCTCTTTGGGAGAATGAGGAATAATATGCTAGTATATTCAGGTGCAAACTAGAATATAAGTGATAACACTGATTCTGGCTTTAGGTCGGATTAAGGATGATCGTTAAGTAGATCTTGTCCTCAGTGTTGACTCAAAGGCATATTGAAAGTGTACCACCAGATTAGATGGAAATGCGACGTTTCGATCCCAAAGATTGACCCAAGCCGCCAACCTACCTGATCAGTGTACAAAGTCACATGGTGTTCGGATTCTAAGTATGCGCCGGGTCACTGACCTACCCTGCGGCGGCACACTTTGGTCGTGCTTGGAAGGATGACTTACTAAGATGCGCTTGGAGGGTACAGATTAGAGGGATACATCTCACTTGTTTTGAACAATTGGGAGAATGTTGTAGATATAGATATAAAGGGGTTTGCTCTAAAACAATTAATCCACTTGCCTTTTGTGCAAGTGGGAGATTGTTAGGTGTAGTGCCCGAAAGACAATTATCTAATTGGTTTTATGACAGAATTAATAATTCATCTTATTATATGGATGTATGCTTATAATTAAGACACTACTGAAAACCCTAAGTACCTCGTTTATGTAATCACATAACTCAGTGTATGGCTATACACAAGAGGATTGAGTTAGTGAGATATACTTAAAATTAACTTAGTCCGTAGCGTTTATTAATCTGAGTATGGGTCTCATGATTAATTTGCTATTAATGCACCCAGAACACTTTAGGTGTGACAGTCTTATCTGGACTGTCGGTAAGGGTACCTAGTGGGGCATTTACATATGATGATAATCATATAGGGCTGGACCGATTTGATTTGAGTTCTCAATAAAATTCCGTAATCGAGAAGTCTTATCGAATCACAAGATGATCATATATGGATTAATCTCAATCCTGAGGTGATCACAGAAGACTACTTAGAATAGGGTAGGGTTTGATGTGTTAGTAAGGATCACTTCGTAGTATGTGGTCCAACACTTCTCGTTGGCTCTATTCTAGGATGAGTGAGTAGTCTATGCTATCACATATATGGAATCCATTCCTTCCCTCGGGAAGTAGACAGACAGTTCCCTTATTTGTTAATCCTAGAAACTGATCGATCAGCCGAGTTCATATTGTATTAGTTATGAACTAATTGATCACTAGGGGTTAATGGTAAATAAGGATAATATGTTTCGAGAAGGGTTTATGGAAATATCCCGAATCGAAGTGAACAGTCTATGGAGGATTTATCCGTATGTAATGATTATATAAGTGGACACCTTATAACTCAAAGTTGAGTGTTAGTTTATATCTATATTCGGCAGAGTTCAGTTTCGGGTTTATGATGGTGTAATCCCGGAATTAATAGATTGAATATTATTGTTTGGTCTGACGGATAATTTTATTTAATTTATTGTAGCTACTGAATATGGGTCCATGGTCCCCAACGTGGCTCATAACATAGCATATGTTTTCTTGTCGTTTCACCTCAATTATAATTAAATAGTTGGATTTGACTATTTAATTGATATGTTGATTAATTGTTTAGTTGTACTAGATAATTAAATACATGCAAATAAATTTTTCCTGGACTCGGCCCAATATGTCAAAAAATGCGCATGGACCTTTATTTAATTAGGGTGGGGCGCATTTTGTGATTAAATAATTATTAAGGAATTAGTTTTCATGGAAAATTATTTGACATGCGATTTATCTTTTATTTGTTAAATGATAATTAATGGAATATTAGATAATAATATTATTTATCCTAATTTGTTTGGGATAATGATTTTATTTATCTTTTATTTGGAATAAGGATTAATCTAATAATTATCTCTTAATTATTAAATCCTTGGAGGAGAAGGATTACTCTTCTATATAAAGAGAATTCTCCCAAGCCTTATGACACAACACAATTTTCGAAAATATTGGGAGTAAATAAGCTTGGATTTTTCGGCTATAGTTCTTTGGGTTTGAGTTTTAGAAAACTTCGGGTTTTCTAAGGTACCATATCAAGGTGGTCCGGCGGCTTGAAACACCATCCACTTGGTGTTGCTTGGAGATAAACATTGGAAGATGGTGGCATCTCATTGGATCGAGTAGCATGGATTAGAGATTATTCTTGATGTTTATACACCATAAACCGGTAAGCAATCTAAACTCCCTTGTAGGTTTAGATCTATTATTTTATGTATTTTGGTTGATTAGATCTAGATCTATACTATTCCGCTGCGTAATCGGGTGGATCTTGATCCATCCGGTGATATTACATCCTACAACCATATCTATTAAAAAACCAAAACACATACCCAAGCATGAGAAATTCTAATAAAACACACACAATTCACCCAAATATATGGAGATTTCGGACGTAAACGCCATATCTTCTCGTGATTCAATTCGTGGTGAAATGTGCCTATAAAAACACTTAACTACCCCAAAATCACATCGAATAAGCTACAAATAGAGGGTAAAATGCAGCCTAAATTATAGCAAAGTTGACTCTCATCAACTACCTCTCACTTACCGTTTGCTTGCCCTCGAGCAAATCAAGCGATTCAAATATAAATCATGGGGTCAATGTTGCGATCATATGGGAAACCAAAAATATCCAATGAGTATAAACTAGTCAACGAGCAAATATACACGAGTCAAAATGTATCTCATCACGGAAACAGAATGTGTGTGTGTGCATAGCTTCTCAATCATTTATAATAATCGACCGGCTCAGATTATAAATGCATGACTAATGGTGTTACACCATATTCTTATACTTCATAAGCATCTCCATTAATCGAGGTCAAATCAAGGCTAACTAAGGTCGTAGGACTTGTAAGGTTGTAACGTTATGCTAGGGACGGGGCTAATCGAAAGGATGAAAGATATATCGAAAGAGAAAAATGAGTGAGCCTAATCAAAACGTCTTGAATTTTCCTTGTACTTCACCTCATTCATAGCCTGATGTAGCAAGCATTCTCCTTCTTTATTTCTCAAATCCTAACATATCTCAATAAAAACTCATCCCACCAACGTCTCTTTGGAAGAATTAATACATGACATTCAACAAGCAATCTTTGAGTCAAGTTTATTCATCACTTTATTCAACTTTTGTAACTTTGATTGGTTTTTGGATTTTCTTTTTCTTTTTTTATTCTGTTTTTTACAGACCAAACACCAACATACATTGCTACCCCTTCTCATTTGTAGTACAAAAGATTCACCCCAACACCATAATTTGATACACATCTTCGCCACCCACACTTGCGCTAGTAAGCGTGCCCAAAATAAAAAATCACTCGTAGGGTGCCAAAGAAACGTAGACCACAAATAATGGCTAAGGGTCAGTAATTATGGTTTATCAACGAATGGCTAAGTTCGGGTTGGGGTCTAACCACCCTACCAAGGCTTAGAGGGGTTTATGTGGAAATTATGTATAGGGTTGGCTATTTGGCTATAGTCGGGTCAAACAAATGCCAGGACCGTCATCTCTTAATCTACCAAGATTGACCTTTCTATTTCGCCTCGAAGTTAATGGTATAAGTTCTAGGTAACAGATTAATGTCTATGGCATCTATAATCATTCACTAACCAACCACAAATAATGAAAGAAAAGCTATTACGTGCCAAAAAAATTCCATTTCCACAACGAGACAAAGGTTTGGTTCGCATGTATTCAATCCTTGACTAATAATTAACCAAAGAATACCATGACTCACATTGTATTCGCAACATCAAAACTATGAATTTTTTTAATAATGGTTCAATTTTTACTCAAATAAACCAAACACCAAGCATATAACGTATTCAATGTACAAACTTAAAGCACAGAGTCAGGTGAAACTAAGTCTACCACCCCCACATAAAACGGAACACGGTCCTCGGTGTGTGAGTGATAAAGTAAAGAAAGAAAGTCTTTGTTGAACCGGAAAATGGGCGCAACCATGCAAAGTGACAACCTCCAATGTATCTCCCAAGGTACCTGTGCAATCACAACATAGAACCAAAGAATCCACTACGAAAAAAGGCTGGTACCGTAAGCGTAGGTAAGCACAAGTATGGAGATGTATAACATATAAAGTATGGATTATCACAAAGCATGAAACAAAATTCGAGATGTGTGGTCGAATTTTCATCACACTTCTAAAAAAACAAAACTAAAAACCTAAGAAAAAGTGGGTTGCCTCCTATAAGCGCTTTTGTTTATTTTCGTTGGCTCGACTTATTAAGAAACTAAAAAAAGACAAAGAAGCATGAGTGAAAAGAAAAAAATACAAACTACCTAAAACATTCTAAGTTTAAAGTCCTTAGTTCGACTTTCTACCCCTACTTATGCTAAGGACAGTTATACCAAATTAGAGCAAACCGTTGCTTCTCCCTACACAAATCATAGGAATTGAGCACCCTCTCGAAATGGGAAAAGAGAAACAAGGGGCTCAATCCCCTCCACCAAGATTGGTTCAAGAAATTCATCGTGCAACACAACGAATTCACTTTCCCCGAAACAGAGCATATGCCAATTAGGGGTGATTCAAGAACCACGTAATAACAAGTTGGATCAATAAAAGCATCCAAAGACTCAAAAGGACTCACCTCTACCTATGTCTCAATAGGGCTCAGTGAAGAAGGAATTGAAAATTGAATGGGAGCATCACTCATACCTTCTTCATGGCATTCCTCATGCGTGATTACCTCAAGGAGAGACGGTGGAGATTGAAAACCTTATTCTTCTTTAATGCTCCTCTCAAGCCTCATCTGCTCAACCAACTGCCCTACCCGGCTTTCTAGATCAACCACATCAGATTCAAGCATTGTTTTGGGATTCTTTCAATTCTTTTAGATCTCGTCTAAACTCTTGGTTAAACTCTCTTGGCTCTTGGTTGGGCTCTTTAAGTTCTTGGCTAAGTTGCTCCAACAAAACCTCAGTTGTGCTCTTCTGTGGTGGAGTAACCTATGGCAGCTGTGAGTATTGAGGATAGGTGTTAGGTGTCTTTGGCGAGAACTCAGAGGATACTCCCACCCATTGTTGTACGGTGATGTGTACGGGTTGAACTAATAATATGGTTGTATTCCAAAACTCATAACACCAAAATTAAATCCTCCAAATGAGTGGGGGAAGTAGCCTCATTGGCCATAAGGATCCATACTCTGCAATTCATGGAAAACAACAAGAACACAATCAAGGTATCAAGTCACTACCACTACCAGAGTAGGTAGTGTGACTCTTCAACAAAACATCAAATAAACAAAAAATTAAAAAAACACCTAATCCTAAATACTCCAGTGAGTTACTAATATCGACCGTTTCCCCGCCAGCGGAGCCAGAAATCTTGATGGCCGAATTATAGTAAACCAACTTTAACCGGCAGAGTACCGGGTCGGTTGTACTACAACAGCGAGCAAGGTCGTTTCCCATGAGGAATCAATCAAGTATCAATGATGGTCGTATGTAGTTTATGCTCACAAATGATGTGAAAGTAGTTATAACTAAGCAAATAAAAATGATAACTTTAAATAGTATGATAAACGAAATAGTTAAACTATGGTAAAAAAACACTACTCTTAACACCTTTACCGAATCACTAGGGATGAGCCTTAACCTACCAACCAACCAATAATTTCTAATGAATGTGTTGTGAGTGCAATCTCCTAAACTGGTCCCTAGGCGCTAATACCACAACTTAGTTACCCTATATTCGGTTCAACAGTCCCCTCTATGGGATTTAATTGACCTAATATGATGAAGAACTATAAGATGTTCCGCATCCACCGAGTTCACGGCTTAGCTAGAAAAACCTTACCAAGGAACAGGCTGTGAAAAACTTGACTAGTTCGTGCATGACAATCTTAAAATCCTAGTTCGCACACTCCCTCGTAAAATACATTTATAAAGTTCTTGTGTGGAATCGTGAATTAGGTGATCAAATTAATTCAAGCATTAAGTTCAAATTTTAGGACACAACAATTCAAAAGATTCAATTTTTAAGCTCCACTCAACCCTAGATCATCATTTAGGCATCAATTTCGCGCTTTCATCACATAATCTAGCTATAAAAAATCTAGCTACGCATAAGAACAAGAACGAAATAAGAAATCATAATTAATTGAGAAGAAAACATGATGAAAGATAAGAACAATAAATTACTAATAACGTAGAAGAAATCCTCCAAATGGTTTGTCAATCGAAAGTGAATAAATTGCAAAAAGAAACTAATAATCATAGCAATTTGATGCAAGAATTTAACCTAAATGTA
The DNA here is from genome assembly GCA_026214975.1 of Gentiana macrophylla. Taxonomy (NCBI): domain Eukaryota; kingdom Viridiplantae; phylum Streptophyta; class Magnoliopsida; order Gentianales; family Gentianaceae; genus Gentiana; species Gentiana macrophylla. Next base: position 66,219,548 of record CM047811.1, read on the forward strand.
TAATTTTGGGGGAAGAAAAATCTAAAAAACTGAAAAGAAAATTATTGTATGAAGTTTTGGTGAAAATTTGACCTAATTTGGCTTTTATATAAGCCAAATTCGAACCAAAATAGTGGAAAACTCCGAAATTCACGATCACGACATCATCCAAACAGACATCGACATCATCGGGCGCCGCCAAAGAAACACATCTCCGAATTCGGCTATAACCTTGCGTGTAAGACTCCGATTTGCGTGATTCAAGTTGCGTTGGAAAGCGTATTCAATTAAATACATTTTTCTGAAGAAAACTTTCACAGAAAATGCCTCTAAGAGAGCTCAAAAGGCAGATTAAGTGACAGCAGTATAAAAACATCCACGATTCTTGATCCGTTTCAACTCTTTAGTTTCCGTCTTTTTTACGAACAGTGAAAAACAGCCTTCTTCACACCTTAGGTGTGATACTTTCTGTATTTTTCCAAATTTATTATTATAATTTTTTCCTTTTTCCGAATGCCTGAACTAGAATCTCGTGTCATTTTCTCATACGAACTCCGTTTTGGAGAATTTTCATACCTTTGCGATCCTCGTCACGCCCTCTATCACGCCATATCTATAACAAAAATAAAACACATACCAAGCATGATAAATTCTAATAAAACGCACACAATTCACCCAAAAATATGGAGATTTCGGACGTAAACGCCCTATCATCTCGTGATTCAATTCGTGGTGAAATGTGCCTATAAAAACACGTAACTACCCTAAAATCACATCGAATAAACTACATATAGAGGGTAAAATGAAAACGAAATTATAGAAAAGTTGACTCTCATCAAACGCATACAATAATCAAACTCTATTAAATCCTATATATTCAGTTCTAGACATCTTTTAGCTTTTCACTATAACAGTTAGTTCCAGCACTTCATCAATGGGATTAAAACAAACAAACAAATAATTTATTATGTATTAAAACAAAATAAACAAATAATAAAGGATGAATGATCATTAAAATTCAATTTTATTTCTAGCAATGTTCATTAGATCGTTTAGTGAGTGATGCTCCGATCACGTAGTGTGTGTATATTAGACATAATATATAGGACATGTAATTTCTTAACCATTCTTTGAGTCACATGTCTGATCATGGAAAGCCGGTAATTATACTATATTAGATTGTATATATAAGCGTGAAGAGCTATCGTCGTACTCTTCATTTCGTCGTCCTCTTTTTTTAACCCGCCCTTCTCAGAAACGACGTCATTTAATTGTAGAGTGGAATTTGTTTCCAGCTAAAACGACACTGTTCCTTCAGCCCATTGGTACTTACAAACCATGACACATGTTAAGTTTACCTTGTACATATGTCCTCACCAAATGATGACGGTGTTGGAAGTAAAGTCCGAAAGACAATTTATGTAATTGTTTTTATAATTAATAAATGCCAGATTTATTCTCATCTTATTATTGTTTCGTGCTTATATATTATACACTGCCGAAAACCCCAAGTTGTATCATATGTAGCCATATAACTTAGTGTGTGTCACACATGATGATTAAGTTTATGGTGATACACTTAAACTATTAGTCCATGGTGAACTTAATCAAAGTATGAGGTCTATTGATTAAACCATCACTAATGCGCCCAGAACACTTTAAGGTGTTGATGACTGTCAAATTATACCCGTAAAAGTCATCAACGTTATCCTTGAATCGAGCTTAATAATATATATTTTATATTAAATCACATGTTTATAATGTTTATTTAATGTTATATGATTTATAGAATATAATTTGGTAATTATCTATTTTTATTATTAAAATATGATTTACTGTGTGATAATTATTGATTTTACAGATTACAATAAATCGGGAGGATATCTACCGACATAAGGAAATAAATCTCAAAATAAATCGGAGCAGAATCGGATCATATTAAAGATAAACATGAAATCAGCTTGAGGAGTGGAGTAACAAACAAGAAAAGCCAGCGAGCCAATCAGAGGCTGGGGGACTCGCTGGCATCGAATGGGGAGCTCGCTGGGAGCGAGCTGGGCGAAATCGAGCGGATCGTCTCGGAGTTATCTCGACGTGTTTTATACTCCATTACGGTTTAGGAAATACGATTTTAAGTCGGTTTCTACAGCTTATAAATACATTGTTTCATAGCAAAACATTAGACAACACAATATAATTTTAATAAAACTTTTCATAGCACAAATCCTCAGTTTTTCAGAGCAGTTTTTATACAAGTCAGCAGCAATTATATGAGTTTCTTGTATTACTTTGTTCTTTTTTCTTTGTAATTAAGTCCCCCCAATTATTGTTTATCGTTTGAGGTTGCTCGTTTTTCACCGAACGATGTAAATCTAAGGGTACGATATGAGGCAGTGGGAATTCCTTGTATATAAGGATCCACATGTCCAAATCTGTTATCCGGTGATCAATAGACGACTTTGGTATGATCGACAATCGTGTTTTTAGTAGATCTATATAATTGCTTTATGAATCTCTATTTTATCCGTTACGTATATAGAAACGCTAAGATTTAGGATTTCGCCGCGTCAATCTAGCCACGTCTTTATGGTGTGATTGTCCACCTAGAATTTATTGTCTTAGTAGGTATGGCTATGGCTACGTTGCTCGTCTGTTTTAATTAAAGCGTGTAGTTAGGAAATACCAATATAGTGCTCCTAGGTCGGCTAATGAATTGATCTTCCGGGACTTTCAATGAGATCTAGATCTGTGTTGTATTTGGGAATTGCGCGCACCTAATTATACGTAAATCGTAGATTAACATGATACCTACAAAGTTAGTGTTAATGGGACGGAGACTAATGCGATCACTTAGGAAGTACGCCTAACCACATGAATGTTGCCTAGGTGAGGAATACGGTCAATATCGGCATCCCTAGTTTTGTAAGCGTGCAAGTTATATGAGATGGAGGCCCAAAAGGTGAAGTCACGTAATGTAGCACAATGATCTAGTGTCCTACCCGGAACTAAGTGAAGTTTAGGGGATGACTCCCGTAGCCAATATAAAAGAAATACGAATCGGATTAATAGCTATTGAGTCTAGTTTAATTATATAGAATCTCTAGATCCAAACGATAACTCAATGATTGGGGAGGTTAATTACGTTGTCTTTGTTTGTGTTGTGTCGAGTCAGTTTTTACCTTACCTTGTCTTTTGTTGGTCTTTGACCGCCTCTGTGTGTTTGACATGATTAATAGATTGTTTATATATAAATGATTCACAATTGGTTCCCTGTGGGATCGACCTTGATTCGCTATAGCTATACTACGATGGACCTAGTCCTCTTGTTAGTATTGGTTTATGGTGATCTAGTATTTTATTATCACTTGACTGATCACGCCAATCAGGTGTGACCGTCTTATCCGGACCGTCGACATTGGTTGTCTAAGTGGGGCATTTATATATGATGAGAGTCATATAGGACTGAACCAATTTAATCTGCATTTCTCATATAATTCCGTGATTGAGAAATCTTGTAAAATCACAAGATGATCATATATGGATTAACCTTAATCCTGAAGTGATTGCATACTCCTACTTGTTTCAAGATAGGGTTTGATGTGTTCGTTAAGGATTTCTAAGAGGTGCGGTTCGAATCACTTTCATGTTGGCACTATTCTAGAATGAGTGAGAAGTGTGCGTCTAACAGATATGGAATCCATTCCTTCCTGTAGGAAGTAGAAAGACAATCCCCTTATTTGTTGATCCTAGAAACTGATCGATCGGCCGAGTTCATATTGGTTATGAACTAATTGATCACTAGTGGGTTGAAGGTAAATAAGGATAAGATGTAATGAAGAAGGTTTACGGAAATAATCCCGCTTCGTTATGGATAGTCTATGGAGGGTTAGTTTGTATGTAATGATTATATCAATGGACACTTATTGACTCGACTTTCTGAGAATAAGTTATATCTATAATCGATAGAGTTCAGTTTCGGATTTATGGTGGCATAATTCCGGAATTAATAAGTTGAGTAGAAATACTCTGTTCGATGAATGTTTTATTCAATTTATTGTAGTTACTGGTTATAGGTCCATGGTCTCCGGGTTGGCTTCTAACACATGAGTGAATTCTCATATTTTGGAACCTCGAGAATAAATTAAATAGTTGGTCTATTTAATGAATATCAAATATTATTTATTTGGTAAATAATATGTAAAATAGAAAAGACATTTTCTATTATCCCAATTGAGACACATAATGGCACAACTTTTATTTGGTTTTGGGAAAAGAAATTTTCTCCTAATTAATTATAATGTGGATAAATAAGAAATTAGTTTTTTTATTGGATAAATAGGAAATTTGTTTTACTATTGGATAAATGTTTTATTTTCTTAAAGGAAAAGATAAATTTGTGTGCAAAAGATAAACTCTCAATTTATTAGTTATTTTCCTATAAAAAGTGAGTTTCTCCCAACACAAAACAAAACCACAAAAAACCATGCCATTTTAAAGAAAATAGGCCACGCCTATTTGAAAATTTTGGAGAAATTTTGTTTAGGGGTTTTCTTGAGCATGTTCGAGGCTGTTCTACTACGAGGATCGACGTCCACCAGTCGTCGCTTGGAGATATAATCCGGAAGATCACGGCTTCTCTCCGGTTGGGTAAATTTACCAACCTTCTTGTAGATAATTTATTATGAGAATCATATCGTGGTAAAATCGAAAAACAAATTTAATTCGCCGTTTCCGCTGTGCATGATCGAGCGTCTTGATCGGTGCTGTGAATCAGATCTGACGATCCAATTATGGATCGGGTCAGGATTCGGGTTTCTGTATATACAGCAGCCGGGTGTTGCTTGGGGGACGAAACTAATAATTTCCATTTCTGCATATAAATATTATAGGGAGGCTTCAGGTTCCTCCCGTGTAGCAATATACAACACTCTGCATTTTCTTAAAATTGAGTTGCTTAAAATTGGCCTTTGCAGATTATCATTCATCCTCCCTTTCTTCAGCTTCTTGAGCTTCTTCATTACATCATCATCTCCACAACTACCGTTATCAATTAGTAGCCGTTGCATTGTATACAGTTCTGCTTCTCTCTGCTCTACAATTTCTTCTCAGCTCTACTATTTCTTCCTTGCTAATTTCTACTCCGTGAAGGTATGTTTTGCATTCTTCATTTCACTTCATAACTTTAGATGGGTGTATCATTTTCTGTTTTCTTCTCTCACTTTTTTTCAACTGTAGCTACACAAAAGAAATAAAGTTAAATGGATTTAAACGAACAAAAAAAGAAAGAACATAATGAAAGGTGACGTCAAGCTTATGCGGAGATGTCGAAAGAGGCGAATGACGCACTTCTTAAATGAAGGAAAGAGCAGTACGCTTCAAAAAAGGCACGTAATTCCGTTCAATTTATATGCTTTTTTTTCCATCATACGAATCTTAAAAAACAGAAGAAAAAAAACTGATAGATAGTATATGGAATATAAATGTGCAGCTTTTAAAGACATTGGATTCCAAGAGCATGATGTGTAAAAAGTCACAGTGACTAATGTTCCACCGGAAAATACTAATATGTCCGGAAAAAAAACGTTTGACACGTATAATATAAAATAAATCTCACAGTATATGTAAGCCTCTAATACGTCGTATCAAGTTAAGCAAAATGGAAGACAACCAAGAATAGAAGCTCAAGGAAATCTAAGCTAGAATTGTAAATTTATTACATTGTAAAACCAAATGAAACTTAAAACGTACGAAACCTCCAAAAGTATACTAAATGAAAATACAAAGTTCAATGTATCATCATAACAAATAATAAAATAAAAGCTTCAACGTCGGCGTCCTCAAACATCGTCATCAAAGTCTTCCTTGAACTCCGGATCTACCTGTTCATCTTCTCTCCCCCAAACACATTGAAAAACATGCATTTGATATAAGTATAAAGTACTCAATAAGAGGTAGAAGCTACAAATTAATTATGATTTATAATTAAAAGATTATCTTTATGAGACCGACTCAATCTAAGGTTCACTCCATGTCCATCAACATGTCATGATACACATTTCTAGCTTAACTTATCTTGGTTACGTCAACTTTCAAGGGCACTACGCATGGCATTCATCAGCCTGAAGATATACTTCCGGGGTCTACCCGGTATGCGTATACGTTCGATGAGTTTCCTCCACTACCCTTTAGCCTAATGATCCAATAGCGTTGTTCACCTTTATGAATGTACCACATCGCCGATATGAATCGGTGCCTGACCAAAAATAGGTGACGTTTTATCTTTTACTACATGTATGTGATTATAATGTGTTAAGTAGCCACCTAAGTGTTTTCAAAGCAAAGCTCACCTTAACGACTCTACTACCTCACTTAGACAGATAAACATCACTCCCTATCAAGTACACAGACATTGATGAATTCTAATTCATCAAAGCACAAGCCTATCATGCCCTTCCGACGGTCCCAAACTTCAACTCCCTTGAAGAGTACATTCGGTGACGGAACTAAACACATCAGAAACTCAATCAAGGCTTGTTAATATTTAATTAATGTTATTAGAGCATGAAACAACGTTTAAGACTCATACCATTGCTTAAAACAACATTTTTTCCTAAAACAGGGGCAATGTGTGCACATTCCAGGTCATGTATGCACATTCCAGGTAAAGTGTGCATATTGGGCAACAAAAGACATTCAGCCCGGTCAGTGTGTGCACATTCCAGGGAAATGTGCACACACTCCAGGACCTGTCCAACTATAACAGCATTCTGCCTTAGCAATGTGTGCACATTGCTAGTCAATATGTGCACATTGAGCGCATAAAACTCCCTAAACACATTTTATATGCACTTTTACGATCTCTACTCAAATCCAAGCATGTTCAACATCAAAATACTCAGAAAAATAGCAGAAAAACATGACTTTTATAACCCATAACATCTCTTGATCCCTAAGCAACATGAAGGTATGATTTCTAGCATAAAATCATATCTAACCTTAACATAAACTCTAAAAAAAACGTAATTAATTGATAGGAAGATCCTCTTACTTGATAGCAAGCAATCCAACTCCAAAACTCCGAGAATACTGCAGCAAACTCGAGACTTTCTCACCAAAAACTTGAGCGATCAATCCCAATTCAAAATAGGTTCGATCAATGTTTCAAAAACATCTATTCTACCAATTCATGAGCTTTAATCCATAAAACTCATCCAAGAACACCATTAGGGCAAAAATCATACATTAAGAAAAACTCCAACTTTTTGGTGTTCAAACGACGCCCACTTCACGACGATTCCAATGTTCTACTCTGATTTGAAAACGGTTAAGATCCGTATTAGAAACTGAAAGAAAAACTCTCAGCCCTAATAGCTCTTTGATGTAATCCAGTCCAAGCACCTTGAAGAAATACCAGTTAAAGTCGTCATTTATGCACGGGGAATGGATTGAAGTCACCTCGTTATATATCCTTCTCTAATAATTCATATATATTTTTTATATATTATTTAACTTATTAAATTATAAAATATTGGCTAAAAATCAGAAAATAGGTGCGGCCCCCATTCTTGGAGATTTCAAGACTTGGTTAAACTAAATACATTCAACCTAGAAAGTCTCATTGGTTTTGATGATGCATTCAAGATACAAAAGGCTCATTGGAACACGGAATTTTTAATTATTTTTAGGAAGACTTTTATCTTATCAATGTATTCTAATCCTATAAATAGGGCCATCTATTGTAATTGAAAAAGAGATTGGAAATTATAAGAAATTATATTTATCACTTGTAAAGTGTGTTGAGAGTTCTTGAGTAGAGAATTCGATCCCCGAACTTATCAAGACTCCGAGCAGGTCTTGTGCGTTCTATACCGGAGTTCTTAGATACAAGTTATCTAAGGGTAAAGGTCATACGGAGATTGCTAAGTATAAAGTACTTAGAGGTCAAGGTGCTCGTTTATCTATCCTTTTATTCTTCTATTTTACCTTCAATCAACGATCCTATTAATTAAAGTCGTGTTAACCATTCAGGGTTCACACCAGTTGGTATCAGAGCGAGGATTGTTGGTATTTCTTGTATCATTTTTGTTTTTTACATATTAAAAAAAAAGCATTCGGCCAAGTATAAAAAAAAATTAATAAAATTTTAACAGTCTGTGTTTCGAATTTTTTTAAGGGTCTTAGAAAATTCCATATTTCCTCAAATTTGGTGACCTTATTGAAAATTTCTTGTTCTATAACTGTCGTTCTTTGATTTTTTATAAAGTTTGCATCGTTTGGTTACAATCTCCACCTTAAGTCACTATTCCAAATCTGTTATATTTACTTTGTCATGTCACCTTGAATCACGACCTTCTACAAGAGTTGCAACAAGAAAATATGGTTAGGATTCAAGAATTGTGGGATAAATGGAAGAAGGAAGATGAGGTTAGGAAGCAAAATTGGCGGGAAGTTGATCTATTATGGGCCAAGTATGAATAGGCCACACGGGTGGTTGCTTGATTAAAGAGGAAAGAACTAATGGAAGAGAAAACCGAAGAGGTTGTTAGGGTTTGTGAGGAGGAGTTGGCATGAGAGGAGGAAGGTGAGAGTGTGGTGGCTTTGAATGAGCCTGAAATTTTAGATTAGAAAATAGAGAGTGTGGATGAAGCAGTTCCAAATGGTGAGGCCTTAGTTGTGGACGAGATAGTTCACATTGATGACACATTTGTTGCCAGTCAAGTTGAGAGTAATGTTGAGCGTATGGACTCAGTTGTGGAGGAGACAATTGCAGAGGGACATGAGCATGTGGAAGATAACGATGGTGAGCATAATCTTAAATTGGTAGTTGAGAAAATTGCGGAGAATGAGGTGGTTTGTCCTCCTTCACCGACCGCATGTTCCAATTCTATTTTGTCTTATGTGTAGGTACAAGTGGATCATCCACACGAGGAGGAAACCGGGCTGTTGGATACATCCAATGCAGCCCATGTATTTCTTTGGTTTCGCATGATCTATATCATTATGTTGGCAAGCCGCAACATACCTTCATTGACCCATTTGTTGCACATCGTGATGCCTATCCTATTCTGAGTTGCTATGATTATATTGCTACCTTTCCGAGCTTCATCACCATCGATATCCAGCCAAGAGACTTTTCTTATGGTCTATTGTGAAAGCATGGATCAACATCTGCGCTTGCTATTTCTTTGGAGCTGTATATACACATTATCTTTGATCCAGGTATATCATTGACATTTTTTGTGGTTTGTTCAAACTCGGTTCATGAAGCTGACTTGTACGACATCATTTTAATTCGAGGATGAATCCTTTCAAACCGGGAGGGAATAATGTGATCCAGTCCAAGCACGTTGAAGAAATACCAGTTAAAGTCGTCATTTAGGCACGTGGAATGGATTGAAGTCAGCTCGTTATATATCATTCTCTAATAATTCATATATATTTTTATATCTTATTTAACTTATTAAATTATAAAATATTGGCTGAAAATAAGAAAATAGGTGTGGCCCCCTTTTTGGAGATTTCAAGACTTGGTTAAACTAAATACATTGAACCTAGAAAGTCTCATTGGTTTTGAAGATACATTGAAGATACAAAAGGCTCCTTGGAACACAGAATTTTTAATTATTTTTAGGAATACTTTTATCTTATCAATGTATTCTAATCCTATAAATACGACCATCTATTGTAATTGAAAAGAGATTGGAAATTATAAGAAATTATATTTATCACTTGTAAAGTGTGTTGAGAGTTCTTGAGTAGAGAATTCGATCCCCGAACTTATCAAGACATCGAAAGGTGTCTTGGCGTTATACCGGAGTTCTTAGATACAAGTTATCTAAGGGTAAATGCCATACCGAGATTGCTAAGTATAAATTACTAAGAGGTCAAGGTGCTCGTTTATCTGTCCTTTTATTCTTCTATTTTTCCTTCAATCAACGATCCTATTAATTAAAGTCGTGTTACCATTCGAGTACACGCCACTCTCTCTCTCACACGCCACCTCTATAGAACGTAGGAAAAAAATTGATTTCTTTTTGGTTATGGGAACTAATGAGATTTATTTTTCCTTAAATAGATAATCCCAAAATAACAATTTCTTACTATTTTCCCTTATAATAAAAATCAGATTTTTTTCCGAATTATTTATATATATTTCGGCCATATATATATAAATACACTTAAAATCCTAAAAAATGTAAAAGATATAATATTTTGTTTCGCAAAATGACACGTCTGCCCTTTCTTGAAAATCGGAATATTACATTCCTCTCCCCTTAAGAGCAGTTTCGTCCTCGAAACTAGAACAAACAAGGTAAGTCCACAAACTCTGGAAACTCGCTAATCATGTCGTCTTCAACTTCCCAAGAGGCTTCATTCGGTGAATGATTGCTCCATTGCACCATAACCAAATGGATCATCCGTCTCTTGATCATCTTTTCTTTCCGGTCTAGAATTTTGATAGGCTTCTAATCATATTCAAGATTATCCTGAAAAATTCTGGATCAACTGTGGTTTCAACATCAGTCTTTGTCAATCACGTCTTTAACATTGACATGTGGAAAACATTATGTTGGTCCCTTGAAAAGGCTTTGGTTAAGTTTAGGGGGGGTGAATAAACTTAACACTTAAAACTTTTGGAGTTAACAAACTCAAGAACTTCAAGTGACTGCTCGATACTTGATAGTCTCACGACCTCAATAGTCTCACGACCTTGATGGTCTCACGACTATTGATCTTACTGAATTTGTGCAGCGGAATTATATCAAAAATTAAGCCTTATTACTTGTTGTTAAATATGATACTAAGTATTAGATACTCAGTAGTGTTTGTGTGTGATTTCAGTTTGCTAGATTCAGTAAAGTGATGTGCTTGATAAACTAAATGCAGAATATAAGTGCAGAAAGTAAGTAGGCTGATTTTATAGTGGTTCCAGGTGGTGTAATCCTGTCAGTCCACTATTCTCCTGTGATATTGGAGGTAATTCACTAGAGATCTTTGATGTAGCTGTTACAAAGATTCCTATGTTGCTTGTCCTTCACCAATAACTAGGGCTTCACAAACTGAAAACTAGGAACATGTAGGATTGCTGCTCCAAAGTCTTCCACTGGTCCTTGAAGGGTAGGATTTCCTCTTCACTAGCTCCACCACAAACAACGATCTTCACACCCAACAGATGCTTCATTGTCTTGAGAGATTCTTGTAAAAGAAAGATTGAATCAAATAAATGATTTAGTTGCAGTAGCTTAATCGGGATGATATGATCAACAGCTTGCAGTCTTCAAGTGTGTAAACTTGATGTAGCTTGAATGCAGATTACACTTGAAGATTTTCTCTGGATCAGTAGCTTTAAGCTCAGAAAGTTCAGCAGGTTGTTTTTCTTGATAAGAAAATGCAGCTCAGAATTATCTCTTGTTTTTACTTAATTTTCATCATATTTTTCTGAGTTAGAAGTCTTCTATTTATAGGTAGGAATACTTGTGACTTATATTTGAAATTCAAATATAGCCGTTCCAGATTTTGTCCCATTTGACTTGCTTTACATCATTGTTCATAAAGATTGACACGGTCGATTGCTTTTGATGAGTAATGGTATCCACCCCTTTGACTTGTATTCATTGGATAAAGTCCTGATTCATCTCAACGTCCTTTTAATTTCAACCATTGATTTGTTTGATAAAATAAGAGGTTGTTAGTTGTCCTTATCCATGTTTTCTTCCAATGTAATCTTGAATAAACCGAGGTATATGTATCAACATGTTTATGAGTCTGCTGAGACACATATCAGTCAGCTGAACTATATTTTTCTAACTGTCTTTTATCTAACTTTTATTTATGAAGTTAGATTACACCTTTTTGCTTATAACTAAGTTCCAATTACCATCCAACTTAAGGAACTTAGACCTTGTACACAAGGTATATGTAATCAGTTTAGGTCATCACAGACTTCCCTAAATTTTGATTCCATATCCTTGACTTTAATTACTAAGTTTGATCCCTTAGCCTTCATTAACTGAGTTTGGCCCCTCGAATTTTCGGTCTTGGCGGAGTTCTGATCGGTCCACTTGACCTAACTACCCTAACTAACCTAGACTAGTCATTGATATAAGTCGGTGACCTTTCTGATGTGCTTGTTTGTTCAAACCTATACAAAGATCAAACTCTAATAAGCCTATACATTTGATCTAGACATCTTTTTGCCTTTGCTCTATTACAGTTAGTCTGGAACTCATCACTAAAATTTAAAAATAAGTCCAACAATTTCCCCCTTTTTGGTGATGATGCCACTACCCTCACCTAACAGCAAAGCAAAAAGATTAAAAACAAAAACATAACAAATTCCAGTCATTTCTCATTATAATCATTTGTTCAAAGTATCACAGTTTAGATCTGAGAAAGATAAAACATATAAAGTCTCTTTGATATCTTTGTTTTTCTTTCTCTTTCTTCCCTTGCCTTCTCCACTTGCTCTTGGTAGGCTCTTATCTCTTCAATCATTTCTCTCATCCATTCATTTTCAATCAGGGTGAAATCAATGTAGGAATTCACTTCTTTCCACCACTTCCATGCTTCAGGTAGAATGAGATTAATTTGATTTACTCTGAAGCCTAGTTTCATGTAAAGTTCCTTGAATTCATCAAGTGAATCCCTTGCTTTTGTGATAGGCAAACTCCTTTCACCTATACCACTTCTTCCACCTCTTGCACCTCTTCCACCTCTACCACCTCTATAACTGGCCCTCAAGGCTTTGACCCTTGCTTCCCAAAACTTCAAGCTCAGAAATGAGTTTAAACCTTCATGAAATCCCTTGTCATGATAAGTTTTCCTCTTGTTGTGGTACTCATTCTTGTATTGTTTGAGGAGATCATCAGTAAGTGGAAGTTTGCCAGGTGCAGGCTCCCTGAATGTATTAGTATCAGCCTCCCATCTTTTCTTGTGGAAAATTCTGCCAGCCTCTTTTGCTACTGTTGTTTGGCCCTCTTCCCCCTTAGTGACATCATCAACAAAACGGGACAACAGGCCATGAACACTCTCCTGTGTGATAACCAGATTACTCAGTTGTCCTTCCATAATTTCAGTTCTTGTATCAACTGCAGTAATCCTTGATTGCAAAGTTTGCTCCATTAGATTGATCCTCTCAGTAAGCTTAGGATCCAATCCAGCAGATTGAGATGTTCCAGCAGCCTCAGCAGGCTTAGGTGCCTCAACAAGTTTATCAAGTTTCTGGTGGATGGCTTCAAATTGATCTTTCAGAAACTTCTCCTTCATTGTATTTCCTTGCTTAATTCCTCTCACTTCTAGGGCAAGGTCTGCAAGAGCATAATGATTTGAGGTAATATTGAAGGCAACTGTTTCTGTAGTCATCCCTCTATTTTCCACCAAATTGATCAGATCTTCAAATCTCTGCTCTTGTCTGTCAAGTTGAGTTCTTAGATTTGCTATGTCATTTCTTACTGTCCTCAACTCTTCCATGACATGTGCTGGTACCCCAACAGCCATTCCTCCATCAGCTCCATCAGCAGGCTCTTCTACATTGTATTATGGCCTGTGTCTGCTGATAACCACTACAAAACTCATATCTAGTCCAGCAGGGTTTGGTCCTTGATATTCCTCCAGAATAGGATCAAGAGCTGGTTCTTCAAGAACTGGAACAAATGCCTGTTGAGGTTCATCATCAACATTTTCTTCTTCAGGCATTTGAAACTCCTTATCACTGTAGTCATAATCCACCAGCTGCTCTTCTTCATCAATATCAGCAGCCTGCTGACCATCTTTCCCTACAGTGGTCTTGACTCCAGTAGGCTCCACTACAACAGCCTGTACCTCAACATTAGCAGGGGTTTCCTCCAAACCCAAGGTTTGTTCCAACCTTTGTCCAGGTGCTGTTTGAACCTCAGCAACATGTACCTCCACTTCTTGTCTTGGTTCTTGTGCAATATGTGCCACAATAACCTGATCCGGGAATATATCCATATTTTCTTGTTGAAATTCCCCAATATCACCAATCCTTCTTAGATAATTTGCAGTTTTGGTTAAGGTGTCCTCAGTGTCAATCCAGTATTGATATTGAACAGAATCCTCAGAACTGACACTTGGCTCAATATGATCAGTGACCCTTTCATCATCCAAAACTTCATTCTGCTGATCTTCAGCAGACTTACCAGCATCAGTAGGTTCATATTCTGCACCATCAGTAGATCCTTGACCAGTGGCTTCATTAGTTGTTCCTCTAGCCACTCCACTGGTCTCCCCAGGGAACATGGGGATCATCATCGAGACCAGATGAATCTGCATCGCCGTGTGTACTTTGGATCTCTGAAACATAATTGCTCCACTTTTCTTTCCCTCATCCAACAGATCCATCAGCTTAGATTGCAGCATGGTTGTATCTATTAAATCCAATAGGTTGTCCACACCCAGCTGATCAAATGCCTATTCTTCAAATCCACTCATTGGATCAGCAGCTGGTTTCTGTCTCTTGTAAAATCCAAACTTCCATTGGAAATATTTTTTCACTTTTCTGAAGTTGGGATCTACTTTGCCCTTCTTAGATGCCTTCTCATATGGCATAGTTGGCTTTCTGGGGGCAGATTCAAGACCTTGCTGACCTCCAAAGGTCCCAATCAGCAAGTTGAGAGTTTCCTCAATAGATGTTTCCAGGTCAGTAGGTTTCTTGGATTGTATATTATTCCCTACTACCTCCATCTGTACGACACTTGGTTCCTCCTGACTTATATGCTCATCAGCAGGGTTAGCAGTAGACTGCTCTTCCCTTTGAACTATTGCAGGATTTGCAGGGTCTTGTACCAAACTTTCAACTACCACAACAGGTGTTGACTCAGTAGCTTGTTGTGGCACTTCTACAAGTTGCTCAACAACAACTTGGGCAGCTTTAGTAGCCTCAAGTGACCTCTTACGGTCGAGGATTCAACAACTTCGACCAATAGACTCGATTCTGATGAGTCCGATGTGATTCACCAAATGAGTTGCTCAACAACAACCTCTGCATCTTCATTAAGCTTGATAATAGTCAAGGGCTCTGCCTCAATAGCCTCTCCTTCTTCTTCTGCTTCTTGTTGTTGTTGTTGTTCTCTCTGACTTTCCAAAATTCTCAATTGTTTACCCTTGCCATGCTTCTTCTTCTTGGCAATCTCCTTCATTCTTTTGGAAAGTGGTTCATCTTCAACTTTAGTAGACTTTCTTTTTCTACTGAATTCCTTTTGTTGCTCCTTCAAAATTTCAGCAACTATTTTCTTCTTTGCAACAACAAATAGGTCGTAGTCTCAATTTCAATTGGACCTCGTGATTCAGACTCAAGATCTGTCTTTGTTTGCTTCCTTGTCTTTCTAGGCTGTAATAACTCTGTTATCTTTCTTGTGTCAGCAGACTTTCTCTTCGCAGTAGTCTTCTTTGGTGCAGTAGATTTAACAACTTTTTTAACCTGCTCACCGCCAGCATCACCATCATCTCCACCATCATCACTCTCAGCCGCCTCATCAACACCTTCTTCATCATCATCCAAACCATGGATAGGATAGTTAATTTCTTTCTTGTATCTGGATTGGTTTATCTTCTCAGGTGCAACGTCAGGAATTTCCAAATGATTCAGCAGGGCCTGAAACAATAATCCTAAGGGTAAGGCCTTGGATTTTCTTTTTCCTTCTTTCTCTTCCTTGGCAACCTTCTTCATGTAATGAATGAAATATCCAGCCCAATCAAACTTCATACTTCTGCAAATAATCATCAGAAGTTCTATTTTGGGTCTTGATAGAGTATCCATGCTTCCAACGAGGCCTAAGATATTCTTAGCAATGATTTTGCTCAGCAGATTGTATTCATAACCAATATGTTTTACATTGATGCCTGGAATTGATTTGATGGCTTCATTTGTTTTGATTTTGTCAACAAAATAAATCCTTGACAATCCCATTTCCTCAGGATGTACAGGAGCATCTATTACTTCTGCAAAACCAAACACTTCCCTCAGTAGGTTTGAGGAAACTTCAATCTCCTGTGCATTTACAGTGGTGGCAGATGCTTCTCTTCCATCTCTTACTACAATGTTTCTTCAGAAATTGACAACATTTGTATAAGAGATTGTTTCCAATCTTATATTCAGTATATTCTCCAAGCCTTCATATCTCCTTATTCTTCGACCAATGTTGATGGCTAGTTCAGTTTGATTAGCATCAACAACAAAACCTCTAACACTTTGGCTTGTTTCAATTTGAACATCATCCTTTTCCGCCATTGTTAAAAGAAAAAGATGAAGAAGATAGCTTGTAAATCTGTGTTCACACTATGTAAAAGCAGAGAGTATCAATCTGAGATTTTGCAAGTAGCTTCTATGTAGTAGTCTGTGTATATATAGACATAGAGTGGTTGTAACTGTCAGAACGTGTACTGTTACATTAACCATGATTAAATATGAGTGAATACGGTCTTGACACGTCGTCAATTACTTCTCCATAACGTTTGTAACTGTTAGATCGTGTTAACTGCGGTTATTAAGGATAGAATAAATATCCCGCCAATCTGCTTTTTGACTTTAATAAGTTTGACTGTGTAATGTTTCATTCAGCAGACTTGACATCGAGAAGGTTGGCTCAAGAACTCACGACAAAACTGTCTCAAACAACTCACGATAAAGTGGTGTAACTCTGCTGATCGTTGATTCTTCCTTATTTTGTTCAATTGATAATACAAAATGAAGTTTAATACCAATGACTGATCTGTCAAGTGAGCTCACCCAACATGACAAAGACCAATCCCCTTGGCAACCTCATTTGCTCAATTGTCCAACCATAAGTACATGGAATTGTTGATACCAATGACTAATATGCTAAGTGAGCTCACCCAACATAGCAAAGACTAATCCCCTTGGTGAATTCCAGTACATTGCTGAATATCAGTCAACCTTGATAATTCTAAGTTCAGTCCTTAATTTGGCAAATCTTTCACTATCCAAAGGTTTAGTGAAGATATCAGCAAGTTGATCTTCATTAGGGATATAAAGAACCACCACATCTTTCTTTTCAACATGATCTCTTATGAAATGATGTCTCATATCAATATGTTTGGTCCTTGAGTGCAAAACAGGATTTTCAGTAATTGCAATTGCACTTGTGTTATCAGACATAATTGGAATTTCTCTTTCTTCAACTCCATAATCCCTTAACTGTTGTCTTAACCACAGTATCTGTGCACAACAGCTTCCAGCAACAATGTATTCTGCTTCAGCAGTGGAAGTTGATATAGAGCTCAATTTCTTGCTGAACCATGAAACCAGTCTATTTCCCATTAACTGACAGGTTCCTGTGGTGCTTTTTCTATCAATCTTCCAACCAGCATAATCTGAATCTGAGTAGGATATAACTTTGAAACTTCCATCTTTAGAATACCATATCCCTACTCCCAAAGTCTCTTTAAGATACTTGAGAACTCTTTTGACTGCACCTAAATGACTTTCTTTAGGTTTTGATTGAAATCTTGCACAAACACCTACAACAAAGGATATATCAGGTCTGCTGGTAGTAAGGTACAACAGACTGCCTATCATCCTTCTGTATAAGGTCTGATCAAAATCTTTTCCTTCTTTATCTTCATCCAATCTAATGTTTGTACTCATTGGAGTTGATATCTTGGTGCTATTTTCCATACCAAACTTCTTCAGCAACTACTTGGTATACTTGGTTTGATGAATGAAGATTCCATCTTTCAACTGTTTGACTTGTAAGCCCAAAAAGTAGTTCAATTCACCCATCATACTCATTTGGAACTTACTCTTCATCAGATTTTCAAAATTTTCACAAAGTAATTCATTTTCTGAACCAAAGATTATGTCATCAACATAAATCTGGACCAGCAGGGTGTTGTCCTTTTCATTGATTACGAAAGAGTCTTATCAATGGTGCCTTTTGTAAAACCATTATTCACCAAGAATTGAGATAGTGTCTCATATTATTCTCTAGGTGCTTGTTTCAAACCATAAAGTGCTTTGTTGAGTCTTGATAGGAACCAACTTTACAGATTACATTTTCGCATGCGATTCATTACGATTATCACATTTCTGGCATGTTTCGGGTGAGTTTAGACCCTATCTTGAGTATTAAATGAGGATTTATTGCACGGATAGTGACTGTCGGTTTTCCGTAAACTCGACCTTATTTTAGCATTTTATACTCGTTTCTACCGAGCACCCGTAGTTTGCGGGGTTATGCGTTTTCGTTTTGTTTTCATATGGATGCAGGACTAGGGTGTCTCGAGAGCCTGAAAGACGAGAAGTATGAAGTTTAGACGTGCCCGAGGCGAAACACGGAGGTTGAAGGTGAAAAAGTGAAGATTGTGGTTACAAATGGCTGTCCGGACGGACAAGGTGTTTTGTCTAGACGGCTAACTCACTGGTTTTTGGGAAAACTTGGATGAAGAACCCGTCCGGACGGACAGAGAAGCATCCGGACGGACAGAGAAAGCATCCGGACGGACAAGAGCATGTCATCCGGACGGACATCTATGCATCCGTCCGGACACCTGGAGAATCAAGAACAGTCCGGCCGGACATTGAGGATATCCGGACGGACAGAGGTTTTTCTATATAAGACTGCTCATTTTCTCACAGCAAAAAAGCAGAAAAAGAAGGGGCGATAATATTAGATAGTTTTGGAGATTTTGGGCGATTTTCTTCGTCTTTTAGAGTTAGACTAAGTGTTATATATCATTAGAATCCTCATTCAATCCCCTCTTTGATCTACTAACTTTTAGCTTCGATCCGTAACTTTTCACTTGACAAAAATTTGATCTTTTGTAAGCACATTTGGCACCTTCTTCAAGTTGAGTAAAGTAAGTATGTTCTTTTGTTATTTTATTGTTGTTGTGATGTTTTTCTCCCGTTTTTATTGCTTAGATTCAAGTATGAGTAGCTAGATTCCTCGTATGGTTGAACTATGTGAAGGCGGGTGAAACACCGTTAGATTGATGAACCGGGAAGTAGTGTAGTGCGTAAATAAGCGTTCTAATTAATAATCCGTATCTCTAAAACTTGTTTGAATCGTTTTGAACTAGATTGATCACCTAGTTCACCATTGCACACACTTAGCTTATAAATGTATGTTGCGGCGACGTGTGGAACGGGGTTTCGGGACCGTAGAAGTTTTGGGCTTGAAAGGTGACACCTACCCGTGTACTAGATTGACGCCCTAGTCATCAAGTCCATCCCAATCACGGGTTTGTCCTATGAGTTATCGTTAGGCGGCAAGGTAGAGTAAGGCACACTCCGGGGCAATCTTTACGAGGGTAAAGTAATCCATTTGAAGCGTAGTTCGGCCATACCTCTTTTAATCGTTTAGAATTCTGAGTAATGTAATCTTTCTTTTATACAATAGCATAACTTCATATCTATCTGTTTGACCTGAACTGAGTGCTAAGTCAACTGTGGTATTCAAAAACCAATCTCTGTGGGTTCGACCTCGGACTCCTCAAGCACTATCCTACACTCGACCCGGTCCACTGCCGGTTAGAAAGTAGATTTTGCTAAGGTTTCGAGTTTTTACTTGATCGACCGGACCTAGAAAATCCGCTTATCAAGTTGGTGCCGTTGCCGGGGATTGGCAATGCTTTGATATCACAAAAGTTGACCGAAAGCTTGGGCTTAGGTCGTTTTTATTGTTTTCTTGTTGATTTGTTTTGACTTGCAGCTGAAGTGCCACACCACCTATTGATGAGGTGGTGGTGACGAGGCACTGTGATTGTTTTTGTGTTGTTTTCTGTGATTTTGCAGATTGAGCATAAATGGGTGGATACTCTCAACAATACAACTTTTATGAAGAAAAATCCACCTACCAACCTTTGGCACCTAAGCTTGGTCAAAATCAGTATTATCAACCTTATGACCAAGAGCATGGTGCGTCCATGGGATGTGGAATGGATGACGATTATCGATATGATGAGGGGAACTATAATAGACAGAATTTTGGGGGAAATTGGAACCAGAATCAACCGGGAAACTGGGGAGGCAATCAAAGCCAGCATGACTACAATTGGAGGCCAAATCAAGGACAAGGGAATAATCAGAATTATGACTCGAACAACCCTTGGAATTGGAGCTCTCAAAATCAGCACTTACAGCAGATTGACCTTGTCTATGCCGAAGAGGAACGAAGTAGGTATTATTCGAGAGGCGATGGAAAAGGTTTCTATGGCTATGGATGAGGAAGTGTCGGCACATCAATTGATCGATTGGTTGAACCGGATGCTCGTGTTATATAAAGAGGCCGAGGATGCTTTGAAAAAAAGGTGAGGAGATGCAAAACAAGTTTTCCAGTGGGAGTATAGGACTGCCTAGCCAATGAAGATTGGCCCCATATGAGATCTGAGGCTATGTTGGATGTCTCGAGGATATCGTGTCTCTCATGGCGGCCCGGATGCGGATCAAAATGAAAAGTCTTGCACACAAATGGTCCGGGTAGAAGCGGTGATATTGGCGAGTCAAGTTGCTATAATGAGGTGCTCGTCCGGAGGATTTGATGATTGAGTTGGCTTTATCACCGCCACCCCCATTGTAGTATTTGATTATATGAATTTCCAAGTCCTCTGAGTGAACTCCCGAATAGTGAGCTGAAAAATGATGATGTTTTGGTAGAATCCGTGATGCAAAGCGAGTTGGAAGCTAGTAAAAGGGAGTTAGCTGCATTAGAGAGAACTCGCGATGGAAATAGGGCCAGAGAAAGTCGTCAGTGAAGAGTTTCAGGTGGAGAGTGAGGTTGATAAATCGGCTTTGTATGAGGAGATTTCTGAGCCAGAGATTGAGATGCAAGAGATTGATATGGGATCGCCCATCACTCCCCTTAGTTGATGATGTACCATTAAAGTCGGTGGAGAATTTTTATGAGTATGCCAAGCCACTTGTAGTGGAGCCTACCTCGATTTTGGGTGAGCCGGAAGCTTTTGGTATTGCCATGCTCACGGGACATGGAGGATACCCATGATTGTAAAGTAAGGAGGTGGAGGCTGTTGTCTATCATACCACATCCCGGCGATGACCATCATGACACCTTGGCGAGAGGTGCGATAGATTTATTTGAGGTCGTCGATCCGGTGGGATTAGAAGCGGAGAAGAAGATGGGGACGGCTCATTACGCCGCCTAGCTCGCTAGTGGTTCGAGGTCATGTGGATGAGCCCATTATATTGACACCCCGGATAGATTGGTCATCTTTGATATACCGGTCTCGGATTATTACTCCCTTCCATTCTGTGCGGATGAGTTCTACGAGGTTAAGTTCGAAGGGTCCCGGGTGGAAGACACACGTAGAGGTGATAGAGAGGAAAGACCACGGTGGTGGGGTGATTCCAAGAAGAAGATGATGAGAGGTTTTGTGAAGAGGATTCCCGAGTTGGGAGGAGGTTGCATCGAGGGCTATGAGAGGTAAGTTTCTAACGAACTCGGTTTTCATGATGCTTGCTATTTGTATTCTTCTTGAGTTGTTGATCTTTTTGAGTTCGGATTTTGGTTAATGGTTTTGATGCTACTTGTTTGAAATGAAATATTTGAATTGTTGTTTTGAGTCTTTTATGGTTTGAGTCCGTTTTGGTGTCACTTGGTCGAGCCAACGACATAACACAAAGGCGCTCGGTGGGAGGCAACCCATCATTTCTGTGCTTTTCTTTGGTTTTGAATTTGTCTTCTTTGTGTTTTGGTGTTGAGGATTGAATCCGGATGATCGAGGGCCTTCATGCTTAAAATTCACTTTTCCTCTGTTTTTATCCTTGTCCGGACGGACACACACACCCATCCGTCCGGATCGATGGATCTCTGGTTTTTACAATGATCTTGGCATTCACTTGTCGGACGGACAAACATACCCATCCGTCGGATATATCAACAGTTTTTCATCTTTTCATGCCTTACGTGAGTATGTCTTGGATTTGTGGATTTTGTGTTGAGTACGTTTGGGCGTGATTGGTTGTTTATTGTATGTTTGAATCATATTTGACTATCTTTGTGACATACTTGTTCAAGTTTTACGGCGTGGCGAAGTCGTTCTTTTTATTATCCCGGAATTCCCCATATTATATGCTTTGGCACGCGGACCATGTCCCGTGCATGTATTTCTTGGATGTTTTTCAATGACTAGGGATTCGGGATGGACTACTTTCACGACCGTTACGGGACTTGATCGCACCGTTTGCCGGGCTCATAAGCTAAGTCTTCTTTTTTCCTTCGTTCACACACCGAGGGCGGTGCTTCACTTAAGTGGGGGAGGACGACTTAGCTTATTAAGCTTGTTCTTAAAAAGTATTATGCCGTGATGTGATAAACTTGGTTTTACTCGTTTCGAGTCGATTTTTAGGCCGTTTTCAAAATTTTCCAAGATTTTAACACCACGTTATATGCATCTATTCACAATTGAGTGGTGAAAGGTCTTTAGTTTTGTGAATGTCTCACGGTGAGTCTATATTGTCATGATACGGAACACTTTTTAGTACGTTTGGCGGCGTTTATGCTTATCACGATTACTTTACACACTGTACCCCTAGTTTCGGCGAAATAGAAGGATTGGCCTTGGTAGGAACACGGGATGGCAGTTTTGGCGTTCTTTTTACCTTACTTTAGCCAAATAAGCTGAGCCGAATGTTTGACCTTCGTAGCCCCTCTTAGCCTTGATAGAATGGTCCGACCACCATTAAGCTTTATAGCCGTTCGTTACTTAGTCGTGAAACCTACCCCTTGAGCCTTATTTTGGTCACATTCCCTTCATTTGACCTTACGAGTGGACTTAGTCTCTTGTTAAACCACACTTGCCAAGGCAAGTGTGGGGTGGGGGGAGATGTTGTTTTTTGAGTCGGGTTGTTGTTTCCTCAGTTTAGAGCTATAAGGAGAGGAGGAGCTCAGTGGGGCTGGATGCTCGGGTTTCATTTCAAAAAAAAAAAAAATTTCAAATCAAATAATTGTGTTGTATATAGAAATAAAGGGTTGAAAAAAGGCAATGATCTTAAAGCAATGATGATGTTAGGGTTGGGATAGTCAGATAGGTACTAAGTATTCGAGCTCACCTCACGACACTTGAAGCAGTCGAGTTTGGTAATGAGTTCGGGTATTTTAGTGTCTATAGTTCCCAAAGTGTTGAAAATGATCAAAAGGAGTTTGGATGGTTTGTATAGTAAAGAAGGCGTTATGCGTGTTTGGATTATGTTCACTCGTATTCTTTTCTCCAGTTTCCCAAATTACCCTTTTCGATTAACCAAATCTACCCTAGCCTAACGTTATAACCATTCAAGTCTATTTGGACCGTGTTTAACCTTGGCTAGTCCCGATTAGTGGAGATTCTAGGAAGGGCAGGATTGTGTAAAGTCATTTGTCCGGTATTCCAAGCCCTAAATCGTATTAAGTATAAGTCGTCGTCATTCAACACACACTCACTCCGTGTCATGATCTAGTAGAGTCAAAGTGATACATTCACTTAACTAAGTTCTTTTCACCTCGATATTTTGAAATGCATGCATGTACCGTAAAGTTGATTCCTTGGTATTGTTTGAACGCCTAATTTACTCGAGGACGAGTAAAGGCTAAGTGTGGGGTGGTGATAGGAACCAACTTTACAGTACATTTCTGTACAGTTCAACCCACGATTATCACATTTCTGGCATGTTTCGGGTGAGTTTAGACCCTATCTTGAGTATTAAATGAGGATTTATTGCACGGCGAGTGACTGTCGGTTTTCCGTAAACTCGACCTTATTTTAGCATATTATACTCGTTTCTACCGAGCACCCGTAGTTTGCGGGGTTATGCGTTTTCGTGTTGTTTTCATATGGATGCAGGACTAGGGTGTCTCGAGAGCACGAGCGGCGAAGTATGAAGTTTAGGCGTGCCGGCGAAACACGGAAGTTGAAGGTGGAAAAGTGAAGATTGTGGTTACAAATGGCTGTCCGGACGGACAAGGTGTTTTGTCCGGACGGCTAACTCACTGGTTTTCGGGAAAACTTGGACGAAGAACCCGTCCGGACGGACATAGAAGCATCCGGACGGACAGAGAAAGCATCCGGACGGACAAGAGCATGTCATCGGGCGGACATCTATGCATCCGTCCGGACATCACGGAGAATCAAAACGATCCGGCGGACATTGAGGATATCCGGACGGGACAGAGGTTTTTCTATATAAAAGGCGCTCATTTTTCTCACGGCAAAAAGCGAGAGAAAAAGAAGGCGATAATATTAGATAGTTTTGGAGATTTTGGCGATTTTCTTCGTCTTTTAGAGTTAGACTAAGTGTTATATATCATTAGAATCCTCATTCAATCCCCTCTTTGATCTACTAACTTTTAGCTTCGATCCGTAACTTTTCACTTGACAAAAATTTGATCTTTTGTAAGCACATTTGGCACCTCCTTCAAGTTGAGTAAAGTAAGTATGTTCTTTTGTTATTTTATTGTTGTTGTGATGTTTTCTCCCATTTTATTGCTTAGATTCAAGTATGAGTAGCTAGATTCCTCGTATGGTTGAACTATGTGAAGGCGGGTGAAACACCGTTAGATTGATGAACCGGGAAGTAGTGTAGTGCGTAAATAAACGTTCTAATTAATACTCCGTATCTCGAAACTTGTTTGAATCGTTTTGAGCTAGATTGATCACCTAGTTCACCATTGCACACACTTAGCTTATAAATGTATGTTGCGGCGTGTGGGAGCAGGGTTTCGGGACCGTAGAAGTTTTGGGCTTGAAAGGTAGTCGACACCTACCCGTGTACTAGATTGGCGCCCTAGTCATGAAGTCCAGTCCCAATCACGGGGTTTGTCTATGAGTTATCGTTAGGCGGCAAGGTAGAGTAAGGCACACTCCGGGGCAATCTTTACGAGGTAAAGTAATCCATTTGAAGCGTAGTTCGACCATACCTCTTTTAATCGTTTAGAATTCCGAGTAGTGTAAATTTCTTTTATACAATAGCATAACTTCATATCTATCTGTTTGACCTGAACTGAGTGCTAAGTCAACTGTGGTATTCAAAAACCAATCTCTGTGGGTTCGACCTCGGACTCCTCAAGCACTATCCTACACTCGACCCGGTCCACTGCCGGTTAGAAAGTAGATTTTGCTAAGGTTTCGAGTTTTTACTTGATCGACCGGACCTAGAAAATCCGCTTATCAAGTCTATACACTTTATCTTCTTGATCTTTAACTTCAAATCCAGGAGGTTGCTGAACATACACCTCCTCTTCTAGAATGCCATTCAAAAATGCACTTTTGACATCCATTTGATATACTTTGAAGTTCTTATATGCAGCATGTGCCAAGAATAATCTGATAGCTTCCAATCTTGCAACAGGTGCATACGTTTCATCAAAATCTATTCATTTTGCTTGAGAATAGCCTTTTGCAACTAGTGTGGCCTTGTTCCTTACAATGGTACCAGATTCATCAAGTTTGTTTCTGTATACCCATTTAGTACCAATGATATTTGCATGATTAGGTCTTTCAACTAGTGTCCAAACTTGATTTCTTTCAAATTAATTTAACTCTTCTTGCATAGCAACTATCCAATATGGATCTGAATTTGCTTCTTCAACAACTTTAGGTTCAACTTGAGATAGAAAACAAGTAAACTTTGCTTCTAATTGTCTTCTAGTCCTCACACCTTGCTGTATATTTCCATTGACTTGTTCGGTGGGGTGATCCATCTTTCATTGTGGATTAGTTAGATTGATTTTCAGGAACCTCATCTTGGTAAGTCTGCTTGTTTCTTGAACAAAGGGTTGCGAGATCCTTGAAGCTGCTTCGATTGTTGCATCGAGTAGTATTACCGGCAGGGGGTGTTGAAGCGAGAATCGAAACCTTTAAGTCATTGAATCTCTCCAAAACTTTAACACAATCTGGATCAGTGACTTGTAGATTCTCAGCAGGTTCACAAGCTTCATCTTCCATACCAGTGAACTTAGGTTCATCAAACACAACATGGATTGCCTCCTCATGTTTCAGTGACCTTTTGTTCAGTACCCTGAATGCTTTACTGACTGAAGAATATCCCAAGAAAATTATTTCATCTGATTTTGGTTGGAATGTCTTTAAATGTTCCTTATGATTCAAGATAAAACACTTGCTTCCAAATGGATAGAAATAGGATATGTTAGGTTTTCTTCCATTCCAAATCTTATAAGGTGTCTTCAGCATATTCTTGTTCACTGAGGTTCTGTTTTGTGTATAGCATGCTGTATTAAATACTTGACCCAATATCTTTCGGTAGCAATGCTTCACAAATCATAGTTCTTCTGCTTCTTTTAGAGTTCTATTTCTTCTTTTAGCAACCCCCATTTCTTTGAGGTGTACCAACAATGACAATTTGATGTAGTACACCATTACATTCACAGTATTCTCTTATAACTTTATTGAGAAATTCGGTACCCTTATACGTCGATTTTACTCTTGTCAAACTTTTCTCATTTTCAAATTCTTCAAAAGTTCGGCATCTTTTGAAGTGTTTCACTTTTCTTGTTCATAAATATCACCCAAGTGTACCTTGAATAATCATCCACAACCACTAAGGTGTATTTCTTTCTGTAACACTTGTTGGTGTAAGCGGTCCAAATAGATCCATATGCATCGGCTCAAGACTCTATTAGTTGATTGCTTAGTCTTTGATTTGAAGCTTGACTTTGTCTGTTTACCTTGCTGACATGCATCACATATAGTATCCTTTTTGAATGTGATCTCAGGTAAACCAATCACCAGTTTCTTCTTTACCAACTAATTGATGTCATCAAAATTTAGATGATTCAGCTTCTTATGCCATAACCAATTAAGTTCTGACTTGGTTTGCACTATCGAGCGAGTTTTAGGCTGCGGTTGACCAATCCACAACATACATATTTTGTTGCCTTCTTCCAGCCAACACAACTTGATCACCTCTTTCACTGATGACAATACAAGTGCCTTTGTCAAAAGTGACCTTGTATCCCATGTCACAGAATTGTCCAGTGCTCAGTAAGTTTTAGTCCAGTCCTTCCACAAATACAACATTCCTGATTGTTAATCCATTCCTCACAAGTGTGCTATAGCCTCTTGTGTAACCAGGTGTGTTTTTGTTTCCAAAGTTCACTCTTGGACCATCATTTGCTACATAGCTTTTCAGACAGTGCTTATTCTTTGTCATATGTCTGGAACATCCACTGTCAATGTACCAGACACCCTACAAAACAAAATCAATACATTTTAGATACCCAAACCTGTTTGGGTCCATAATGGTCAGTGGTAAGCATGACCCCTGGTATGTTTCCATAAGGTCTTCTTCTAAAAGTGTCATACTTTGGTTCATACATGTATTCTACACATCCATATGGTCTAACAAGTGGTTGTTCAGGATTCATATATGTTTTCTGGCCTTTTGGTATTTAATGCAGTTTGAAGTGATTTTTGTTGTTAGAAGCATTAGCATAACCTTTGGATTGCTGTCTATTAGGAACAGCTCTGTAATATGGAGTCTGTTGAGGTCTTGTATAAGTCCTCTGCTGATTCCATTCCTTAGGTTTTACCCTAGCAACATGGTTATACTTGGTGTTTGTGGCAGTAGATGCAGAATATTCCAATCATCATCAGAAGGAAACAGTCTACCTTTCCCCCTGAGATAAGTATCCCTTGAATGATTAACATTTTTGGGTTTAGGATTCTTATCCTTAGAATATTTCTGACTTTTACCATACGTGGTCGCCGGACTTGGTAGCAGTGCGCTATCGAGTGGAGTCTAGAAGGTCGAGCAATCCTACCTTTGGATTTACCCTTTTTGTTGGAAATGCTTGATGTCGCACCGACTTACGATATTTCCTCTTTGAAGCATTCTCGGTAGGTTTCTTGCCTCGGCAACCCTTTTGGGAGTTGAATCTTGTGCGAGGCACAAACTTAGGACCAATTTTGGTACTAGGTTGGTGACTTTCTTTGGATCCACTCTTATTGGATTGTTGAGTTCCAAATCAAGCCATGTCCTATCACCATAAGGCTTTCCAGTTGGAATCGGTGGATGAACAAGATGGTTCAACGGTTTCGATGGCTCTTGAGATATACTGATGGTGATGATGATTTGTCTAACCTCTTTTCTTTACCTTTGAGAATTCTCAATTCGACTTTCAATCTTTCAACCGATTGAAGAGCTTCTTTTTACGCCTTCAAAATCTCATAACCAGATTGTATTATCCTCAGTTGATTAAGGATGGCATCCAAAGTTTCTTCATTGTCAGAATTTTTTGGATTTGAACCACAAGTAGATTCACAATCACTTCCAGCAGGAGTATTGATAGATATAGAATTGTATATATACCTCCTCTGTCTCATCCATATTTGCCATCAAGGCATAATCATCCATATCAGCAACAAGAGCTGTGTCATCAGATTCATGTACTTTTTCTGACTCTACTTCATAACCTGATTCATCTCCAGCAACCATAGCCTTCTTGCCATGTCTTCTTTGTTGACTCTTGGTCTTCAGTAGGTCTGGACAATCAGGTCCGAAATGTCCAGGCTTTTTGCAGTTGAAGCAAAGATAATCATGTTCCTTACTTTGTTTTAACTCAGGACAGTCAGGTTTGAAGTGCCCTGGTTTCTTGCATTGAAAGCACAAGTAATCATTGTCTTTTCTGGAAACATCCTTCTTCTTTTCACTGAATTTCTTAGCGAAATTCCTTGGAGAACCCTTTCCAGATTTCATCATCCTGATTTTCTTGCTCAGTAAGGCAATCTGCTCTTGCATCTCATCCAGCAGATCATCTTGAGCTCCTGAAGTTTCTTCTTGATGTTTGGCAACCAATGCAGTTGTTTTTGGTTCTTCCTTTTCAGTAGTAGGAATCAATCTCTTGCTGAATTCATAAGCTTTAAGATCTGAGAATAATTTGAAGGTATCCTCTTCATGTAACTTCCTCATTTCTTCTATGGCAGTGACTTACATCTCCCAAACTTCTTTGTCAGGTAATGCTTCCAAGATTTTTGAGTTGATTTCTTCTTTTGAGTAACTTACACTCAGTAGGGTAAGTTCATCCAGGATTGCAATGAATCTTGATTCCATTTGCTCAATGGTTTCATTTGGTAGCATTTTGAACTTTTGAAATCTCTTTTTGGCCACACTGATTTTATTCTTTTTAATTGCATCAGTGCCTTCACAGATTAACTGTATCTTGTCCCAAAGTTCCTTTGCTGTTTAGCAATCTTTCACCTTCATATACATATTGCTATCCAGAGTTCTGTATATGATGTCAATAGCAATATTATTAAGATTTGCTCTCTTTATATCTTCAGCATTCCATTCTCTTTTTGGCTTTGGAATGTACCGTGTCTCTTCACTCACTGTTATTGCCTTTGTAATCTTGGTGGTCCATGCGTGAGTACATCCATCATTTCATCATGTGTTGCGGCTAGATAAGCTGCATTAAGCGTTTATACTCATCAAATCTATCTAAAGAACACATCGGCATAGTTACAGCATCTTTGGTTGTTATCCATGATGCAAAGCTTTGAAAATCGATAACATGAAAAAGTTTCAAGAATTTTCACAAGCACAACAAGTTGGATTACTTGAGCGAAGCCTTTGCTATGATACCAATTGTTGGTCCCTTGAAAAGGCTTTGGTTAAGTTTAGAGGGGGGTGAATAAACTTAACACTTAAAACTTTTGGAGTTAACAAACTCAGCAACTTGATGCTTTCTTTGATACTTAGTAGTCTGTGACCCTCGATAACTCTTGACCTTGATAGTCTACTGTGACTATTGATCTTACTGAATTTGTGCAGCGGAATTATATAAAAAATTAAGCCTTATTACTTGTTGTTAAATATGATACTAAGTATTAGATACTCAGTAGTGTTTGTGTGTGATTTCAGTTTGCTAGATTCAGTAAATTGATGTGCTTGATAAACTAAATGCAGAATATAAGTGCAGAAAGTAAGTAGGAAGATTTTATAGTGGTTCCAAGTGGTGTAATCCTGTCAGTCCACTCTTCTCCTGTGATGTTGGAGGTAATTCACTAGAGATCTTTGATGTAGCTATTACAAAGATTCCTATGTTGCTTGACTTTCACCAATAACTATGGCTTCACAAACTGAAAACTAGGAGCAGGTAGGATTCTTTGCTCCAAAGTCTTCACTTTGGTCCTTGAAGGGTAGGATTGCCTCTTCACGGCTCCACCACAAACAACGATCTTTCACACCCAGCGGATGCTTCACTATCTTGATAGATTCTTGTAAAAGAAAGATTGAATCAAATAAATGATTCGATTCGCGGTAGCTTAATCGTGATGATATGATCAGCAGTTGCGGTCTTCAAGTGTGTAAACTTGATGTAGCTTGAATCTGATTACACTTGAAGATTTTCTCTGGATCGGTAGCTTTAAGCTCGATAAGTTCGGTGTTTTTCTTGATAAGAAAATGCGGCTCATAATTATCTCTTGTTTTCCTTAATTTTCATCATCTTTTACGAGTTAGAAGTCTTTATTTATAGGTAGGAATACTTGTGACTTATATTTGAAATTCAAATATAGCCGTTTGATTTTGTCCCATTTGACTTGCTTTACATCCTTTGTTCATATTGCGACATAGTCGATTTGCTTTTTGACAAAATGCGGTATCCACCCTTTGACTTGTATCCATTGGATAAAGTCTGATTCATCTCAACGTCCTTTTAATCTCAACCATTGATTTGTTTGATAAAATAAGAGGTTGTTATTTGTCATATCCATGTTTTCTTCAATGTAATCTTAAATAAACCGAGGTATATGTATCAGCGAGGTTTATGAGTCTCTTTGAGACACATATCGGTCAATTTGAACTATATTTTGCTACTTTGTCTTTTATCTAACTTTTATTTATGAAGTTAGATTACACCTTTGCTTATAACTATGTTCCAATTACCATCAACAACAGGAACTTAGACCTTGTACACAAGGTATATGTAATCGATTTAGGTCATCACGAGACTTCCACTAAATTCGATTCCATATCCTTGACTTTAATTACTAAGTTTGATCCTTAGACTTCATTAACTAAGTTTGGCCCCTCGACTTTCGGTCTTGGCGGGTTCTGATCGAGTCTCACGACCTAACTACCCTACTGACCTAGACTAGTCTGCTGATATAAGTCAGCTGACCTTTACAGTTCTTCTTTGATCAAACCTATACAAAGACCAAGCTCTAATAAGCCTATACATTTGATCTAGACATCTTTTTCCCTTTGCTCTATTACAGTTAGTCTGGCACTCATCACTAAAACTTAAAAATAAGTCCAACACATTATGGACTCTCGGCATTGATTCCGTTAGCTTGAGCTTATATGCCAAAGGTCCAACTCTCTCCCGAATCTCAAACGGTCCAACATACCTTGGACTTAACTTTCCTTTTTGTCCAAAACGTTTCACTCCCTTCATCGGTGAAGCTCGTAGATAAACTCTTTCACAAACATCAAACTCAAGATGTCTTCTTCTAACATCTGCCCAACTTTTTTGTATATCTTGTGCTGCCTTCAGATTCTTCTTAACTAACTAAACTCTTTCTTTGGTTTGTTCAACCAACTCTGGCCCGGTGACTTGTCTTTCCCTGACTTCATCCTAAAACAACGGCGTTCGACATCTTCTCCATACAAATCATGTGAGGCATACATGCTTGCGTGATAAGCTGTTGTTGTTGTAGGAAAACTCGGCTCTGATGGTAATCATCCCATGATCGCCTACTACCAAAACTCTGAGTCCTTAGCATATCTTCAAGTGTACGAATTGTCCTCTCCATTTGTCCTCTGTTTGAGGATGGAAAAACATACTCAAATCTAACTTTGTACTAAGGCCCTTTGCAAACTTTTCGAATCGGTGACAAACCGGCTATCACGATCCAAAACTATCGAGATAGGTACTCGTGTAGAGATTCTTTGTGTTGTCCAAGTATAGTGTTGTCATCTTCTTCAAGGACATAACAACCTTGGTTGGCATGAAGTGTGCTGATTTGGTCAACCTATCCACAATCACCCAAATCGCATCATATCCACCTCTTGTCTTAAGTAAACCGGTGATGAAATCCATCGTGATCTTATCTCATTTCCATTCAGGGATATCCAATGGCTTAAGCATTCCTCTCTGGTCTTCTATGCTCGCTTTAACTTTCTAACAAGTATCACATTTTGCTATATACTTAGCTATTTCCACTTTCATCGAGGGCCACCAAACTTTTCCTTCAAGTCTCTGTACATTTTATTAGCTCCCGGATGAACTGCAAATGCAATCCTATGTCCCTCTTCCATAACTCTGTCTTAGATCACCGACATTAGGCACACACAAACAATCTTGATGCCAATGATTATCGTTCTCGTCTAAAACATAGCCACTGTATGCTTTTTTTTTTGCAACCCGCTTCAAATCAACCAACACTAGATCTTCATCTTGTTTTTCCCGAATATCATCCATCAATTCGGATCTTGCTAACAACGGTGCCATAAACTATCGGTTTTCAATCTGATCAAAACCCTGGATCTTCAGCCCTTCTAACATTTCTGCCACATCTTCAACACTTGAAACTGCTTACACAGGCTTCCTACTTAAGGTATCTGCAACCACATTGGATTTACCCATATGGTATTGAATATCCAAGTCGTAATCCTTTACGAACTCTAACCATCTTCTCTGCCTCATATTCAAATTCTCTAAGTAAAGAAATATTTTAAGCTCTTGTGGTGGTAAAGATCCTTGCCTTAACTCCAAGTAGTTCCTCCAAATCTTTAAGGCAAACACTACCGCTGCCAACTCTAAGTCATGTGTTGGATAATTCTTCTCATGCGCTTTCAACTATCTAGATGCATAGGCAATTACTCTCCCTCCCTGCATCAACACACAACGCATACCTTGTCCCGAAGCATCGGTGTAGACATCGTAGTTATCAAAGATCTCCAGAACTGCCAAAACTGGGGCTGTAGTCAACTTCTTTTTCAACATCAGGAAAGCTTCTTCGGACTCACTAGTCCACTCAAACTTTACATTCTTTTGAGTGAGCCGGGTAAGGGGTGTAGCTATCTTTGAGAAGTCTTGTACAAACTTCCTATAATAGCTAGCCAAACCGAGAAAACTTCTCATACGAAACCGTATTGAGTGCGGACCATTTCTCAACTGCTTCAATCTTCGCCGGATCAACTTGAATGCCATCTCCAGAAATGGCATGACCCAAGAAAGTGATTTGATTCAACCATAAGTGACACTTTGAGAACTTATCATCTGGTGGTTCTTCTTCAAGGTATCCAACACTATCCTTAGGTGTTCTTCTTGTTCTTTCTCATCCTTTGAGTATCAAGGGTATCATGATGTGAATCAGGATCCATTATATATCTCATTTTTAAGTATTCTTATGTATATTATTCTCTAAGTAAAAATATAATATATTAATTATAAAATACGGGCTGATTTTGAGGATAGTATTATCATACTTATTATATTACTTTATTATGCAATTATAAATAAATAATAACAAGTACATGGCTGAATTTTGGAGTGATGGTGGCGCCAATTTGATGAGAAGAATGCAAGAAGACAAGTTTGGAAGAAATCCAGTTCATGTACAAGACTACTTGGAAACTTACAAGCATTAAACAAGATACATTGAATCTAGATTCAGTGAACCTAGAATAAGGCTTGCATGGACGAATTTTCAAGTGAATGTATCTTGAATTTGAAGTGTTTTTAGCATTTAGTATCCTAACATGTATTCTTGTATCCTATAAATAGCCAACCACTTGTAACTTGTAAATGAGCTTTTGCTCAATATAAATTATATTTTATTCTTCACTTGGATAAGTGTTGTGTGAATTCTCTGGATAGAGTATTCAAAACCGGATTATCAAGGGCCCGAGCAACCCTTGTGGGTATCCAATATATCAAGGTGCTTAGAGACAAGTTTTCTAAGTGTCGAGGTGCTATTCAAGGTGCCTTCTCACGAGTTGAGATTGTGTCGAGAGCTCATTATTCCAAGGTGCTTTCACACCAGGTTGTGGTTGTGTCGAGAGCTTATTGATTCCAAGGTGCCTCACACGAGGTTGTGGTTGTGTCAGGACCTTTCCAAATACCTCAAATCCACGATCCTAAGTAATTCATTCGATCGAAGCCTTCCTCCGGGCGGTTTTGCATCAGTTGGTATCAGAGACAAGGCGGATTGACGGTATTATATTCCTTTATATTTTCTAAAAAAAAAACATTTGAACAAAAGAATGGCTGGAAAAAATGAAGATGTGCAAAGGGTCAATGAGAAGATTACAATGTTTGCAAGGATGATGGCGGCATTGTTCATCCTTTTCTTTGTGTTGGATGATGGTTTCTATGTTCGAATTATTCGGTGTGTATGGCCAACATTCATATTCGACCCTGGTGGATTCGAGGACGAATCCTTTCGAAGAGGGAGAGTATGATGTGAATCAAGATCCATTATATATCTCATTTTTAAGTATTCTTATGTATATTATTATCTAAGTAATAATATAATATATTAATTATAAAATACGGGCTGATTTTGAGGATAGTATTATCATACTTATTATATTACTTTATTATGCAATATTAAATAAATAATAACAAGTACATGGCTGAATTTTGGAGTGATGGTTGCGCAAATTTGATGAGAAGAATGCAAGAAGACAAGTTTGGAAGAAATCAAGTTCATGTACAAGACTACTTGAAACTTACAAGCATTAAACAAGATACATTGAATCTAGATTGGTGAACCTAGAATAAGGCTTGCATGGATGAATTTTCAAGTGAATGTATCTTGAATTTGAAGTGTTTTTAGCATGTATTTAGTATCTAACATGTATTCTTGTATCCTATAAATAGCCAACCACTTGTAACTTGTAAATGAGCTTTTGCTCAATATACATTATATTTTATTCTTCACTTGGATAAGTGTTGTGTGAATTCTCACGGATAGAGTATTCAAAACCGGATTATCAAGGGCCGAGCAACCCTTGTGGGTATCCAATATACCAAGGTGCTTAGAGACAAGTTTTCTAAGTGTCGATGTGCTATTCCAAGGTGCCTTCTCATGAGTTGAGATTGTGTCGAGGTGCTCATTATTCCAAGGTGCTTTCACACAGGTTGTGACTGTGTCGAGGAGCTTATTGATTCCAAGGTGCCTCCACACAGGTTGTGGTTGTGTCAAGGACCTTTTCCAAATATCTCAAATCCACGATTTTAAGTAATTCATTCGATCCGAAGCCTTCCTCCGGGCGGTTTCGCATCATATCATCTACGAACACTATCACCAACTTATCCAGGTATGACATGAACACTTTGCAATAAATGCATAAATGTAGATGGAGCATTGGTGAGTCCAAATAGAATAACCAAGAACTTATAATGTCCATATCTAGTACTAAAATCCGTCTTTTGTATATCTGCTACCTTGATTTTCAACTGATGATAGCTTGACCTAAGATCAATCTTAGTGAACACTCTCTTGCCCTTGGGCGATTGAACAGATCATCAATCCTTGGTAAAGGATATACTTATTCTTGATGGTAGGTTATTCAAAGCTCTATACTCTACGCACATTCTCATACTACCATCTTTCTTCTTAATAAACAAAACAGGTGCTCCCCAAGGAGAGGTACTAGGTTGAATTATGTTTATTTCAAGCATATCCTTAAGTTGAGCTTTCAACTCCTTCAATTCTGCCGGTTCCATTCTATAGGGTGCCTTAGCAACTGGTGCTGCTCCTGGTACCAACTTCATCTCGAACTCTATCTCCTTATCCGGCATGTTTCCCGATAACTCTTCTGGAAACACTTCAGGGTATTCCTTTACTATAGGGGTTTCCTATAACTTAGGCTTCACTTGTTCCACATCGACTGCATATAACAAGTAGCCTTCACATCCCTTTGGACAAGCTCTTATAGCCTTAATTGCTGAAATGATCAGATAACGCTTCTTACTTGGCTTGTAAACATTACCTTGATAAGTCTTAGCTGACTTCCCGGGTACTATAAAGGTCACTCTTTTTTCTCTACAATCCAAGTGAACATAATTCTCGGATAGCCTATCTATTCCAAGAATTACATTAAAATCAAAAAGTCAAAAACCGTAAAGTCACTTTTACATCGATAAGATCCAACTCAAACATCCACTTGAGGTATTGTCCTAGTTACCTTAGTTGCCCTTCCTAGTGGTGTAGTTATCTCCAAGGTGTTTCTTAAGGTCTCTGAAGGTAAATTCAACTTCTTAGGTATCTTAGACGACCTTTGTTCATCCCGAGAGAAGGGTAAAGGTATAGTCAGAGGGGGGGGGTGAATGACTATAGCAGAGTTTCAAAAACTTTTCTTATATTTAAAAGCTTTTGGGCAGTAGATAAGTCCCTTCTTAAAATTTTGTTTCAAAGTAGATTATGCAACCACAGATATATATTATGCAGTTAAGTAAAGTGTTGAAAAGTAAATTGCTGAAAGTAAATAGACATAAAGGTTAATAGTGGTTGAGTGGTGTAATCTCTTAATCCACTCTTCTCACTATGATGATTGGAGAATTCACTATTGTTTTCCACGAGATACAATAATACGATTGTCCTTGACTAAACAAGCTTCACAATCTTCAAGACTATCACTCTCATGCTTCAAAAGCTTGGTGACTCGGTCTATATCTTTGCTCTTGAGAACAAATCTTTCGGCGACTATCACAAATGTTTCAACTCCTTCTAGATTCCTCGATTCAATTGCCTCGATTGATGTGAATTAAATCCACAGACTTGTTGATCAATCTCGAGCTTGATTTGTAAATGAAGTTACGATTCTGAGTTGATCTCTAGATATTTCCTTTTGCTTACAGATGAAGGCTTTTCACTTTGTGAGTTTACGCTTGTAAATTATCAAACTTAATCGTTCTCTTGTGTTTGTTTTTTTGTCTGCCAATGCCTTCTATTTATAGCCTTGATAAGTCTAGATTTGAATTTCCGTCCGTTGGTTATTTTAATGAGGGGAATAATCCTTGATTTTATTCTTGATTCCCCCTTAATTATATTCTCCTTGATTTCAGTGATCGGATTTTTCTTTAAATGTTTATCAGAAAATCCGTCATTGATTGATCCTCAATTGATTGTGCATTTAATGCTTGATCCTCTGTATCTTCTTCATACTTCAAAATCTGATCAAGTAAGGTTTACTTGGCCGTTCTCTGAACAGCTAAGTGACTGTCTGAGTCTGCCATTTAGATCTTCCTTCACTGCTTTGTCTTCACTCAGTCGATAGTCACTTCACTTTGCCGATTCACTGTTTCCTTCATTCTTTAAGGTTTAGGAGAATCTTTGTACTTCTCTGATCCTTGATTTGTGTGAGATCAGTGTACACCATATTTAAACATGAAGGTCATCACTTTGAATGTAACTTAGACTTATCCAAGGTCATCACAGACTTCCTTGGTTATAAGTCAGACCATAATGTCTTCATTCTTCTCTGCTGGTACTTTGCTGGGTTCACTCTACCAAAAATCTGTTTTTACTCAGCCGTCCTACCAACTAGTACAATACTTGTCTGACTCAACTTATACAACATGTCAGACTCTAAGTAAAGACTTATATAGAGAATTCTAACTTATTTCAGTCTTGCTATAACAGCTAGTATGGCTATCATCAAAACATAATAAAATGTTCCTAACAGACACAAACATATTAGACGCTCCCGTATCGAAAAAGGCCGTGACTGCTAAGTTGTCTAATATTATCATACCTATAACATTATCATCCAGTTATGCATACTCTAAATCCATGGAGAAAACTCGAACAACCGACTCGGGCCGCCTTTCCCGCTTTCTTGATTTTGAGTTCCTCTTAGCACCATTAATGAATGAAGGCTTGTCCTCAAAGGTATCAGCTTACAAGAACTTGTTCAATATTCTGCCATGTTCCTTGGTGTACTTCCCAACCATCCCGCTTAGTTCTCACGGAACAAACCATTCTTGAACAACTGAAACTGCACTATTCCACTTCTACTTGGTGCAATCCTCACCAGAAGGTTCTTTCTTATGTTTACAATCCAGGTAAACAATTTTTTTGGATAACCGACCTATACCAATAATTACACCATGATTCATAGGATTCAAAACTATAGGGTCCTTTTCTTCTTCTTCTTTTTCAGCAGTAAAGCTCCAACACGATCATCAACATCATACAGATGAACCACAACTACTAGACCCCATCTTGAACCAAACCAATCGCTTCTTGCTGGACCCTAGAACTTTTGATTCCAAACTTATCAACACGAGTACTTCTGAGGTTCTGAAAGACCAAGAAGGATCAGAATGTTACTAGGTGGTCTAAAGAGATCTTATCTTAAGGAAGGAAGCCTAAAGGCGGCAGCTCACGATACCAGCTATGCAGCCCGTTCCCAGACACCGAGTCCTTATCCAAAAAAAGAACATTCGGCATGTATAATATAAAATAAATCTCACAGTATATCGTAAGCCTATACTACGTCGTATCGAGTTAAGCAAAATAGAAGCAAAAGACTCGGGTATATATTTTTTTTCAAACAACCAAGAATAGAAGCTCAAGGAAATCTAAGCTAGAAATGTAAATTTATTACATTGTAAAACCAAACGAAACTTAAAACGTACGAAACCTCCAAAAGTATACTAAAATAAAGTACAAAGTTCAATGTATCATCAGAACAAATAATAAAATAAAAGCTTCAACGTTGGCGTCCTCACACGTCGTCATCAAAGTCTTCCTTGAACTCCGGATCTACCGGTTAATCTTCTCTCCCCCAAACACGTAGAAAAACATGCATTTGAGATAAGTATAAAGTGCTCAATAAGAGGTAGAAGCTACAAATTAATTATGATTTATAATTAAAAGATTATCTTTATGAGACCGACTCGATCTAAGGTTCACTCCATGTCCATCAACATGTCATGACTATACAATTCTAGCTTAACTTATCTTGGTTACGTCAGCTTTCAGGGCACTATGCATGGCGTTTATCAGCCTGAAGATATACTTGCTAACTAATGGTGAATAGCAATTGATAGCTCGGGGTCTCCCGGTATGCGTATACGTTCACGTTCGATGAGATTCCTCCAGCTACCGCTTCATCCTTTTGAGCCATTTGCATTGTTCACTTTTATGAGCACGTACCCATCGCCGATATGAATCGGTGCATGACCAGAATAGGTGACTTTTATCTTTTACTACACATATGTGATTATTATGTGTTAACTAGCCACCTAAGTGTTTTTAAAGCAAAGCTCACCTTACGCGACTCTACTCCCTCGCCAGAGCGGCTAGACATCACATCTTATCAGTACACGGGCATTGATGAAGTCTAATTCTTCAAAGGACAAGCCTATCATGCCCTTCCGACGGTCCCGAACTTCAACTCC
Organism: Gentiana macrophylla; assembly: GCA_026214975.1. Classification (NCBI taxonomy): domain Eukaryota; kingdom Viridiplantae; phylum Streptophyta; class Magnoliopsida; order Gentianales; family Gentianaceae; genus Gentiana; species Gentiana macrophylla. The sequence goes on from CM047811.1 coordinate 66,258,874, forward strand.
AGGTAATGTGTGCACATTCAGGTAATGTGTGCTCATTGGACAACAAAAGATATTCAGCCCGGTCAGTGTGTGCACATTCCAGGGGAGTGTGTGCACACTCCAGGACCTGTTCAACTACAACAGCATTCCGCCTCAGCAATGTGTGCATATTGCTAGTCAATGTGTGCACATTGAGCGCACAAAACCCCCTAAACACATTTTTTATGCACTTTTATGATCTCTACTCAAATCCAAGCCGTGTTCAACATCAAAATACTTAGAAAATAGTAGAAAACGTGACTTTTATAATCCATAACATCTTTTGATCCTTAAGCAACATGAAGGTATGATTTCTAGCATAAAATCATATCTAACCTTAACGTAAACCCTAAAAAAACAGTAATTAATTCATAGGAAGATCCTCTTACTTGACAACAAGAAATCCAACTCCCAAACTACGAGAAAAGCGTAGCAAACTCAAGACTTTCTCACCAAAAACATGAGCGATCAATCCCAATTCAAATTAGGTTCGATCACACGTTTCAAAAACTCTATTCTACCAATTCATGAGCTTTAATCCTTAAAAGTCATCCAAGAACACCATTGGTGCGAAAATCATACCTTAGGAAAAACTCCAACTACGGTGTTGAAGCGACACCCTCTTCCACGGCGATTCCAATGCTCTACTACGATGTGAAAGCGGTTAAGATCCGTATTAGAAGCGAAAGAAAAGCTCTTAGCCCCAATTGGTTTCTTAACACCGCATTAAAGCGTGTAGACACAGCGAGAGGTTACAAAGAACACGAGATGATATCATGGATGATAGTCCTTGGACACTACCTTCGTGTCCACCTTGCATTCATTGCTCCACGGTAAAATTTTATTTAGAACCTCCTTCATTTTGTTGTTCAAATGGAGAGGTAGCTTTAGTACCAACAATAATTCCGGATGCTCTCACTCAATTGTGTATGAATGATGATTACGAATTGCTCGAATTTAAAAGGCTAATTAGAAGTTATAATAATAATTTGGCATATACAACCTTGGCGGCACATACTGACGAGAATATACTAAAGAATAGTAAAGGTGTTTATACATTCAAGGTGCACGGAAGAATTTATCATTACTTACCATGTATTTCCCCTATGGATTCTTAACCTAGGGGTTTACAACTCTACTTTTATGATGGAGACTATCGAGGTTAAAAAAGGTTGGAAATATATTGAGTTTAAAATTTTTACTATAGAAAAAATTGTTATATGTTACAGTGATAATCCATAAACTTTAGTTACGAAACAAGTAAAAGAAATGGACAATTTTGAGGATGATCTAATTTGTTTACTTCAAAATCCTACTCTGGACCAACGTGTATACAATTTACCGACTACAGATGATGTTTCGGCTATTATTTCTTTTGATGACCGGCATATATTTAACCCATAGGGTCTTATACAAATTTATAGAAGGAATACAGGTCCACGTATAATTTCACATAATTACGCTTGTTATGATCCTCTTCAATATCCTCTTATGTTTTCACATGGGGAGGCGGATGGTACTATAGGATGGAAAAAATATCGTTTCCAAATAAGAGAAAAAGAGCTTTATTATGTCGAGGTCCATTTGATATTTTACTACCATAGTAACCTCTACAAGCGATTTAGTTGCTCAAAACGTGAGATACTTTCACTACAAGCTGTCTCACATTATTTAAACAATAGTATAACAGCGTTTGCTTCTTTTGCCTATTAATACTATTATTTTGTGTGTCCCCACGTGCTCATACAGTTCAATCCGAAGCAGCGTAAAAAGTATTGTTTATGGTGGGAATATCATTGTTATAAGCTACAAATCTGCGATGAAGATAAATCTATGATTTTACACACGGTAGACTATTGCAACAATACGTAGTATATATGTATGTTAAGATTGAAAATTCACGATTGTATTTCCACAAGAATAGACAAAAAAACACGTCTGAGTTATTACAAGGTATAATAGACGATATTGGAAATGGATATACTAAAGGTTACTTAAATAGGGAAAAGAACAATTTTACCTCCATCAGCACCGGGTGGTACTAGGGATATCGTAAAGCGCTATCTTGATGCAATGGAATTGATCGAGAGGTAGGGTAAGCTAGACATTTATATTACTTTGGCGTGTAATCCTTCATGTCTTGAAATAACAGAGCATTTGCTTCCAAATGAATTGCCACAGAATCGACCAGACTTTCTTGGACGAGTTTTCATAGCAAAACTTGAATCATTAAAATAGAAAATACTTAAAGAAAATATATTAGGTGATGTAAGCATTTGTGTTTACTCTGTCGAATTTGAAACGAGGTCTACCACAAGCTCATTTGCTTTTAATTATGAAAAAAGATGCAAAACCTTTAATTAAAACATACGACCAAATAATAAGTGCTAAATTGCCATGTCCTCAAAATAATCCATTACTTTACAGTCTTGTTCTTTGAGTATATGATGCATGGTACTTGTGGAAGCCTAAATGAAAAAGTCCTTGTATGTGTGAAGGACATTGCAAAAACAAATTTCAAAAGATTTCATTGACTACTACGACACACAGTGGTAGCTATCCATTCTGAGCGATTAGTGTAATACAAAGTATCTCGATCTGAGTTAGAGGTCAAAGATTAGACAATCATTGGGTTGTGCCTTATAATCCATATATATTACTTCACTATGATTGTCATGTTAAAGTTGAAATATGTTCTTACATTAAACTAGTGAAATACTTATATAAATACATATATAAAGGCCACGATAAAATTATTTATCGCCTTAGTAGTTCAATAATACACAATGAAATTAAAGAATATAAGAAGCAAGATGAGAATCACTGTTGAGGCTATATGGAGATTGTATGCTTTTCCTTTATTTGAAATGCAACCTATTGTGATATGTATGCTGATTCATTTACCAAATAATTATCTCATTACATATTCAGATAATTCTGATTAGATACATTGATTTCTAATGATTTTTACTCAAAGACAATGTTAACACAATTTTTCCATATGAATGATAATCATGAGAAAGAAAAAAGATGTTCATTGTTTTTCTGAAGAATACCTAAAATATTTTGTTTGGGATGAACAAAGAGAACATGATCTAAGGAAGACTCGAAAAGTTATCGGTTCATTATCTGTGATAAATCAACGAAGGTGAAAGCTATTACTTATGCATGCTTTTAAACCATGTCAAGGCACCAAAATCTCTTGATGATCTTTTAACGGTTAATGGGCATAAATGTAACACGTTTTGAGAATCAACTTTACATCGAAACTTATTGTCAACTAATTAGAATATCGACAAATGCCTTGAAGAGACTGCATTGTATCAGATGCCCAATGAATTCTGCCGTTTGTTTGCTTTTATTTTGGTTTAATGCACTCCTAATATCCCAAAATATTATGGGAAAATTACTATGGTCATGTTATAAACATAGGCGAAATCTTTCAGACAAATAGATAGCGATGCAAACGTAAAGAATGGCGGAATTGATAAAACACAGAAAACAGAATGAACACAGCGATTTAACGTGGTTTTCGGTGTTGTGCCGACTACTCCGTGGACAGAAAAGGAGATATTTTACTATGCACAAAATTACAAGGTTTTCCTCACAATGTGAAAGAACAACACTCTTGAAAGACACACTCTTTCATTGATTACAACATTGGTATTTATAGACACAAATCCTAAACCCTAACCGCCAAAGATCTTTGCCGAATTCTCATAAATCATCGCCCGGATGTGGACCCTAGCTCTATTTGTTATCCACGAGACAAAACTCAGCTCAAAAGCGACTTCTAGACTTGTAATCAAGCTGCTTAGATGTAGAACTCGGCTATACTCGGCAAAAATCAATGAGACCGGCCGACTGCGACTTGAAAAAACTTCGGTTGCATTTAATCAAGCGAGCTTTCCTGAAGCCCGAATATACTTAGCGAAAGCTGTCCATCATTCTCAGTCTTCAGTTTCTCATATTAGTTCAACCAGATCATTTATCAGTTTAGAGGTCAAGTCACCAAAACTGACAAAAATCTCCACCTTGAATTGAACTATCATTCAACGTCACCAGATTGCATAATCAGGCGTACTTGTACGGATGCATTAAATCAATGCCAGGATGTAAAGTATCAGACTTCTCCTCGGAATCCACTCAGTTGATCTACCCTCAACTAAGTATCCAGATTTCAGTTTACAAGCTTTGAATATTTGACAAGTCAGACACACAGTGAAACTTGCTCTCTTGAGCTGGCTTAGTGAACATATCAGCAAGATTATCATTGGTCTTGATCTTCTTCACTACAACCCTCTTCTCATTTCTCAGAAAATGATACCTCACATCAATATGCTTGGTTCTCTCATGATGAACCTCATCCTTAGCTAGACAAATTGCACTTAAAGCTGTCACAATAAATCTCGACTTGATCTAATATAGCCTCAAATCAACGACTAGTCATTTCAACCAGACACCTCGCCCATTTTTGCTTGATGAAAGCCATATACTCGGCTTGATAGTTGATAAAGTCTTTGTTTCCTAAGAGTTGCTTTCGGTGACAATTTGAATTCCCCAATGTGAAAACATAACCGATCATAGATTTTCTCTGTCACATCACCACATAATTTGCATCACAGTATCCTGTGATCAGTTTCTGAGTATCACCATCATAAATGAGACCAACATCAGTTGTACCTCTAAGGTACATGAACATTCTTTCACGACTTTCGGTGTTCCTTTCCAAGTTGAGCCATAAAACTCTTGATTGCAGGCGGATCGGGCCTAGTGCACTACTATGGCATACATCGGACTCCCATTTGCACTAGCGCAAGGAACTATTGACATGTACTCCTTCTCTTCTGGCATTTGTGAAGCAAAAAGTAACAAATAAACATTTGATGTCATAGGAGTATCTATTGGCTTAGCAGCGGACATGCCAAATTTTGACAAAATCTTCTTTATATAGCCCTGCTGAGATAAAAAAAAAAATACCAGGAGCTTGCTGTCAAACCTTTTATACCACTGTCTAGAAGCTTGCTTCAGTCCATACAAGGACTTCTAGAAGCTTGCTTATCTTCTTTATATAGCCCTACTGTCAAACCTTTTATACCACTGTCTAGAAGCTTGCTTCAGTCCATACAAGGACTTCTTCAACTTACACACAAGATTTTCCTTACCAGGAACTTGAAACCCTACGGGTTTGAGTCATGTATATCTCTTTATCTACCTCACCATGTAGAAAAATTTGTCTTCATCTAAGCTGCTCAAGTTCTAAGTCTTGTTGTGCCACCATTTCTAGTAACACTCCGATTGAAATATGTCGACCATAGGTGAGAAAATCTCATCAAAGTCCACCTTCTCACTACGGCCGAACCCTCTTGAAACCAAAAGTGCCTTATACTTAGCTCATATACCTCGGTTATCCCTTCCTACTTCTTGAAAATCCATTCGCAAGTAACAACTCTCCTATCAGCTGAATGTTTAACTAGATTTCATGTTTGATTCTTCAGTAATGACTCCATCTCATCTCCCAAGGCAGCAAGCCATTGGAATGCTTTAGAACATGTCACTGCTTCCCTAAAAGTAGAAGGTTCAAAACCATCCACTTCTTCTGCAATTTAAAGTGCGTATCCAACCATATCATCAAACCCATTACCTTTTAGGAGGTATCCCAAAATTGGATCATCTAGCTATGCTGAAAGTTATACTCTATTGACCCACGTTCTCAGTTTGACGCTCAAATGACATTTGCTCGGTGGTGGCATGGATTCGACTCTGGTTCGACAACGGATCGGATGAAAAGCCGACTTATGTCGATTGATTGTTGCATTCAAGCGACACCACTGAAGCTCCACCTTACTATCATTTTTCGGTTTATACTTGGTTTCAATTTGATTATCCTCACCATGATGATGGCGAGTATAAATTTTCATCAGCTGTATCTCTGCTAAGAATAACTCTATTTTCCTGTGATGACCAAATTATGTACCCTTTACACCATCACCATACCCCACAAACACTCATTTGTTGGCCCCTTGGTTCGATTTCCCTTCAACGATATGATACAAATTTATGTACTTTCCTCAAGCTTTTGAGTTGATCAAGTGATGTACAGAGGCTAAAGCCTTATCAAAGCGAACATTGTGAAACCATCAACACGTTTGATTCCGTTACTGCGGATTATATTGTGAGTTCCATCTTAAGTTGTTTCCTTTATCATCGTTTTATGTTGTTTAAGCTGCCGATTTACATATCGAAAGACTTGCATGTTTTGATTGGTTATATTGATGAAAATCTCTATAAACCACTAGATCGTCATGATGAAGGAATGGTTGTTTAATCTATCATAGCGAGTTAATAGGTTAAATTGCTTGAGTTAAAGGTTCACACCTTTGATTAGTAAAATACGTTAATCTTAGGTCGAAAGATATAGATTAATAGAGTGAATCACCTAAGAAATTAGGGTTCATGCTTTTAGACAAGGTAAAACCACAACTTGGTTAGGAAAGCACTTGATATAATCGGGATATGAATTGATGCTTGTTAGGATAGGTGGATCAATAGCATTTCGTTTGTTCGTTAAAACTTGATTTAATCATGAACTTGAATTGTTTAGCTTAGTTGCTTTTTATTACATAATTAGTTTGAGTGGCTTAAATTGGTTGCCTTATGTGTTCTTCATTTAGCTTTTGGACTATATCCTCTGTCTAGTTTCATTTATCATTCTGTCTCGTTTATTATTTGTTTAGATTAGTTTAAGTACCCATAGTTTAGATTAGACAAAAACTAGAAATCACAATTGTTTAGTTCCCGTAAGATCGAGCCGGCATTAACCTTATTTATTCTACGATCCTTATACTTGAGAGTTAACGGATTATTACTTGTTTGTTTTGTGTTAATAAAATCGTGACAAGTTTTTGGCGCAGTTGCCGGGGAACCAGACGGTTGTCTAGTTTTGTTTTAGTTTTATTTCATTTTAAATTCCTGTTTTTAGTTGATAATTGTTTTAAGGTAGTTGTTAAGTAGATAATTAGGGTTGAAGTTAGGGTTTAAGACCTTCTTCACCAAGTAGAATTCCTTTGAGATTAGATCATGCTTTCTTACTGTTTTACGTCTTTGTCTTACGCTTCTTTTCTTTTACGCATTGCTTTTGTTCTGTTTTCCGCTACCAAGCGGTGTCTGAATATCTTGGGCGCCCGACATTGAAAATTATCAATTACGTTACTGTTTTTATTCACTTAGGCAGCGTCCATTAAATTTGGGCGGCCCGTTCAAGTATTCTTCGCTTTAGAACTGGCGTTTATGCCACTAGCGCCCGTCGATCAAATCCCACCAGGCGCCCGTCAAACCCTTGGGCGTCCGTCTGAGTCCACTTTCTTCAATAATTTTGTTTCCGCCTTTCTTCTTTCCTTTTCTTTTCTTTAGGTTTTGAAATTTTTAGTTTGAGCTTTTAATTTCTTAGTTTTGAACCCGTTTCACTTGTTTTTGGTCCGTTTATGCAGGCTCGAGTCAAATGGGACCGTTATTATACACCCTAACGGCGAGCTGTAGGTCCGGCCAAGCGGCGGATTTTCCGTTCTGCGGTTACGGCGTGACGAGGCGAGCAAGATCGCCGAATCAACTAGCCAAGGAAATCGCGATTTTGTGATAATGGCGGCTAATAATGACGTCGTTGGCGGACTCGCCATGCCAGAATGCGATAGCGTCAACCCGGCTATCGTCTTACCGACCATTCTTGCACAAACTTTCGAACTCAAGCCGGGACTTATCAGGATGATGTCAGCATGCATCAATTTTCATGGCTATCAATCGGAGAATCCGTACCCGACCATACATTCTTAGGGATATGCGGCTTTCTCCCAAATCAGGGAGTAAGTGAGGATCTGGTCGGTCAAACTTTTACCATTTTCTCACAAAGGAAGCGAGAAGGAGTGGTATGCTTCTCTTCCTGCAGAATCAATTAACACTTGCGTTTGAACTCGAAAGAGAGTTCTTGGTCGATCTTTCACCTTCAAAAGCAGCCCGGTTTTTAAAATGGAAATATTCACTTTCTACTCGAGAAGAGAATGAATCATTTTTCGATGCTACGAAAAATTCAAATCTCTGTTGAGAAGTGCTACCCGCGACTTGCCTGCTATGAGCAAGTCAACACATTCTTTAGTGGATTGACCGAGCTTACGAAGGCATGGTCGATAGTTAAATCAGTGGGGCGTTTAAAACACTGAAGTGGGATGGGCATTGTTTGAGGACATTTGCAAAAGTATAACTATGCCCCCTCTTATCGAAACAATCCAAGCACCTCATCCCTCCTCCAGAGTTGAGAAATCAAATTAAAAGTTTGATCTTGCTCTTTAGAAGCGGATGAAACACCTCAGTTCAAATCTGACTAACTCAAACTTCTTCTTCCACGAACCTCGAGGTTCCATCTTTGCAGAAATTCTTGTCGGTCGGCGCATATGAATGGCGGTGTCATTTAATCCCCTGCACACTTATCAAGTGAATGATGTTCCATGATCATGGGCCGGTACAATCCAAGTCACGTGTCGAATTGTGAGGTGGGGCACCGCTTCCAGATTCGTCCTATGAGCGGGCGATCTTGGCGAAGTGAATGCATTCTATGGCGGAACAATCGGAGGAGTTCAATCGATTTTACGGCGAGAATAATTTTTCAAAACCAAGGAGTTTGGTCAACCTTCAAGTTTTAATCCTAAATTTGATTTTAATTCGAACCAAAATTTCAATAGAAACCTGGTTTTAATCAGACCAAAATTCAAGAATTTTCCAATCCTACTCAAGGTTCAAGCCAGTTGGCATAATTCTAATTCTATGATCCAAAGTCGGCCCGACCAGCCCTATTCTCAAATTTCCAAAACTCTCAAGGCCCCTCCCAATCTACCAATCTTGAAGCTAGAATTGGAGGGAGCAAAGTAGATCAATGAAAGAATCTTGAGAGACAAATTATGAACAGCGGCTGCGACGGTTAACCACAGACCAGGCGTTTGCCAGGATTTCACCGAAGAAGAATCCAAGGGTGGTTGAGTTGCTCGGTGACTTGAACAAAGGCC